>SEYY01021946.1:25000-110000 GCA_009176605.1 Armadillidium nasatum
TTAATTTTTTTTTTGTCAAGAACGTAAATTAACAGATAAAGATAAAAGCAGGTAGATGTAGGTTTATGTCACAGTGATGAAATTATGGTCTTAATTAATACTTAATTAATAATAAGACCTGTAACAGTAATTCATTAAAACATGTTTGAAAAACAACTTGAAACTTAGGAGTAGTTTCTTTTAAGGTTCTGACTTCGAAGAATTCACGTTCTTTGCATGAAGATGATAATCTGATAAAGGAGGTTCCAGCAAAGGCGATTTTAGTCACACAAAACAACATAAATGAGGTTTTATTCAATCTTGAGAAGCTTAAAAACCTTCGAGATATTGCTTTGCTCTCTTCATCAGGTAGTGCTCCAGTTTTATCTGTAATAGACTCTTCTTTGACTCGCATTGCTTCTCCATTAGTAGAAAAAGATTTTGAAAAGGGAATAACAGGAAATAATTTGGTATTCGGGGGATCGTTTCCCATTGATGCTCCTATTTCGGCCCGAGAATTTGGTGTGGAAAAACTTTCAAAAACTTATCAGATAGATATAGTTTGCTGTGAGCCACCACATATTTGTGAAGAACATCGCGGCATTCAAAATATCCGTTCTCTTGCATCCACTGTAACCCATTCTAATTGGCCTAGACCATCAAATAATAAGTTGTTCACAGGCATGATAGAAAAGCATGTGAAACAAATCAGTGTTGAAGAGGGGGTTTTAACTTATCCAGTAGATGAACATTGTTCAGTCAAAAATTTCCATCCTGGGAATGATTATATTGATGAAGATTCTTCATGTGCTTGTAGTGACCATTGTGACGAGCATGAGGATGAAGATGATGATGATGATGATGATTATAACTCAAATTGTGACTTGAACGCCAGCTATGAGTATGAAGACGACATTGATCCATGTCATTTTGAAAAAGATCGCGAAAACGGCGATTTCAGTTCATGTACAGGAAATTTGCATTCTCAAAATTCGGTTCCTGAATTTTCGGGTATGTTTTGTGAAACAGACATTTCAAATAAGGTGTTTCCTAATTTATCTAAGAAGGTATTGCTTTCTCATCATTTTGTTTCTAACGGCGTCTTCTGCCCTCAGCTGCAGACAGTGCCAGAAAAGAATCTAGAATCCGAGGACTCTATCCACAGCTCACCAAAGCTTAATGAAACACTTCCTACATCAAATGACGAAGATGAAAATAATGATGAGGTACCATTTAGAACCATTGCTGCATGATTGAAAATTTTCTAGCTTTTCGGTTTTGTTTTGAATTTTTATTTCCTTTCATTGAGTGCATTGTATTATTTTATTTGTTTTTTTATTTATTTTATTTAGAACAATATGTTTACATCGTTTAGCAGCACAAAGTTCAAAATTGTATGTGCTATGCTAAGTGTTTGAGACTATTAAATGTTTATTTGTTATTACGCACTACGCTTGTTTTGTTTCTCAAAGTATTTTGTTAAGTGTCCAAATTTATTATTATTATTACACAAAGTAAATTGTTAAGGTGGTCGCAATGTGTTATTTTGAATGGGAAATATCTGAATAAAAGAATGTTTGAGATTATTGTCATGTCAAAAATAAAATAAAATAAAATAAAACATTTTTATATTCTTTTACACAGTGTATTACTACTTATTCTAGATACCGTGAATAAAACGAGATATTAGTGAATGGATGAAAAATTGCTATGGAGATGTTTCAAATTTGAAGTGGGTAAATGTTTAATCAGAAAGAGGGATAAATTGATTGCCTTGGATAATAGTCAGATCTGATAACTAATAGAAACAGAAAATGCAATAGAGTGGAAGAAAGAGTAGGCATTTAATTTCAGTTTTCAATATTTAATTATAAAATAAAAAATTATCTCTGAAGTAAAATAATTATTATTATTATTATTTAATATTAGTTTAATGTTTTATTATAATGTGTTTTTAGACAATTGCACTTTTAAAATAGTGTTTGATTGAACTATCCATTTTGAATAGATGCACATGGGGATTATAATGGAGTTCGCCAATTAATATATATATATAGTGGTGGTGAAATAAATTACAGCAACTAATTCGCAAAAAAAAAAAAAAAAAAAAAAAAAAAAAAAAAAAATGGTGAGGTGAAAGAAATTATAGCAACTTATTCGCAAAAAGCAACATTTTATATATATATATATATATATATATATATATATATATATATATATATATATATATATATATATATATATATATATATATATATATATATATATATATATATATATATATATATATATATATATATATATATATATATATATATATATATATATATATATATATATATCTTTAGATGTATTTGCATATACAACATTGCAGTATTTGTATAATTTTTTAAATTATTATTATTATTCAGAGATTTCCTTGATTGACCGTCATAGGTTCATTAAAAAAATTAATGTGTTTTAATTTAAATATTTTAGTTGTAGTAGTATTTTTTTTTTTTTTTTTTTAAAGCTTGTAATCACTTTTTTGTTATTGTATATGAAGCTTAGTCTTAAGTTTTCTTAAAGATCTGTCATTTTGGTTTTTCCAAATCCCATTACTTATATATATATATATATATATATATATATATATATATATATATATATATATATATATATATATATATATATATATATATATATATATATATATATATATATATATATATATATATATATATATATATATATATATATATATATATTATATATATATATATATATATATATATATATATATATATATATATATATATATATATATATATATATATATATATATATATATATATATATATATATATATATATATATATATATATATTTTCAGGGGGACGAGTCTTCTAAAAAAACAGAAGATTTAGTCGACAGCACATTGAAACAAGAAGATAAGAATCAACATGAAGAAGCTCAAGAACAGCAGCAGCAGCAGCAACATCATCATCAACTTCAGAAACAACTTGCTGAAGGTTATGATGAGAAAGATGATGATAAAAAATCAAGTTTTCTTGGCTCCCTCTTTGGGGGTTGGAGGAAAAATACAAATCAAGCTAAGCTCCCTGATGACAAAAATCCATCTGTAAGTTAATATGTTATGCCTAGAATAACATATTATTATTAGAACTTTATATTAGAAACATTTGATTAATAACAATCGTGAGGACTTACCGAAATCAGTTTGCTTAGAATATGTAACACAATTGTTATATTTTTTTTGAAGAATTTTCAGAATGGTTGTTAGACCTATTGGATTGTGGAATATTTTGTAATTTAATTTGTTTATTTTGAGACATTGAAAGTTTAAAATTAATTCTTGGTATTCTGCTTATTTTCTTCACGAATGTTACCTCCATATTTTTTTTTAGTTTTCCAGTAACCTTAGCGTTTTCTTAGGCTCTTGCTACAAAGGAGCGGAAATTGGTTATAAATTTGGGTTTCAAAATGATAAAGGAGAACAGTTAAATTTTTTAAAGCTGCTTTCTTACTATTTTATTTATTTATTTATTTTTTTTCAAGCTCATTTGAATTAAAAAAAAAATTTAATGCAGAAATTTTGTTTTTCTTTATAAATGACAGATTGTTTGGGATGAGGATAAGAAAAAATGGGTTAACAAAGATGGTGATACCACTGACGAGGCAGCACCGCCTCCCCCGCCATCAACGATTATGAATCAACCACCCCCAATATTAAGGGGAGGTCCTAAAAGTAAGTTTACTCTATTATCAGAATGGAATTCGTTTACTATTTTTTTATTTTTATTTATTTATTTATTATTATTATTATTATTATTATTATTATTATTATTATTATTATTATTATTATTATTATTATTATTATTATTATTATTATTTAGCTCACTCGAATTATTGATTAAATTACTTAACTTGAGCTTTGTTTTTACAAAATGTGTTAATGTTCAACATTTATATTATTGTTCATTGTAATAATAATAATAATAACAATAATAATAATAATTATAATTATAATTATTATTTTAAAGAGTCAAGATATGTGGATCCTGTTGGAGAAAGAGGTCGCACCAAGATCACCAGCACCGCCCTTCCAGCTCCGATTCCAAGTATGGGAGCAATTCCTCCACCTAAAAGTATTATTCGGAGCAATGAGCAACCCATCCCAACGTCATGGGAACCACAGCAATATCCAGATACTCCAGATGTGCCCAACGCATCTCCCTCTATTCAGACACCAGGATCGCCAGATACGGTAATTGACGAATATATATATATATATATATATATATATATATATATATATATATATATATATATATATATATATATATATATATATATATATATATATATATATATATATATATATATATATATATATATATATATATATATATATATATATATATATGCAAAGGCAAGTTAAATTTTATTTTAGTTTTTCGAATCTTTAGAAAACCTGCTTAGTCGTTTATATTAATCTTGCTCATCTACCTTGAATAAAATCATAAACACCTATGAAAGATAGGCTGTTCGGTTTTCTGTCTTATAATAGAGATAAAAAGCAAATGTCATTATTGCAGTCATACTGATATTGAAATATTCATTATAAGGTAAAGAAATGGGCAAGGAGTTAAGTTAAGCCCTCTTGAAGTAACAGTAATAAAGAGGAGTATTCTGGGAAATCGAATTACTCTTGTGTTAATAATATGAGTAATTTTTATTTATTTGATTGATAACTTTTAATTTAGTTATTTCAGTAACGCACACGATTCAAGGTTTAGCTATATTCACTACATTTAATTTTTTTTTTTTTTATGAAACTCTACTGATTTTATTCTTAAGAATTTTAAATGTTCCAAATAGGTAAATTCTATCTATTAATGGTATTTGATATGAAAACAACAAAAATGTTTTATTTTTTAAATTCATGCTTCCATTTCCTTTTTATATTTAAGAATTAAATTTCAACTTTTAATGTTGTATTATATAATGTATGTATCGAAATTTAACTTTCTGTTTTTGCAACTTTCTCCTACACTAATATTAATTGTTTACTATCAATAAGGTAAATTATTGCATGCCATAGCATTTTTTTCTTTAAATGTATTGTAGGCGTGTCTGGATTTCACCTGCTGAATGAAAGCGAGAGGATTATCCAGTATTGATGTGAATTCAGCTGTTTCATTATTTTAGGTTTGAGGAAGCTCAAAGTGACGTTCCTCATATCCTTATCAAGCTAAATAAAATGAGCAGTAAAATAAGTGTAGCGTCATTTTTCCCCAATGTCCCTGCATTAATTTCACCCAAACAAACCGGATAATACAACTCAAGCCAAATTTATTGTTTCAATACTAGAGTATAGTTTGATGAGGACTGAAATTGGTGCCTGAATAACGATTATAAGGAGATTGTTAAAGTAATTTTATTAGATTCGAAAGAAATTTCCTCTTTGTAAAAGGCCAGGTTTTGAAGTTTTAAATTTTTTTTTTTCATTGGAACATGTGGCATATTTAGATTTGAAATTGGTCTATGAGAAAAATTTCAGGACAGTTTTTTTTCTCAAGAGCCTTAATATTTATGTTTTGTAATAGCATTCTTAAAGAATAATGTACTAGAGTTTATTGTTTAGGGTTAATCTTGATTTAGAACCAATATTCTTGAGATTCATCAGTTTTACTGTTAGGCCTGCTATGGAGATAGAAGAATTCGAAGGAAGAGTGTGTGAAAGAAGCAATTTAGGAAGACATATATTATATTGTTAAAGATTGGGATTGAGCTATTTAATTTTTTTAAATGTACTGGATATGTGGATGTAGCTGGAATTTAAAAAAAAAAAAAAAAGTTTAGAGAGGGGTAGTTTTAAACTACTTCTGCATATATATATATATATATATATATATATATATATATATATATATATATATATATATATATATATATATATATATATATATATATATATATATATATATATATATATATATATATATATATATATATATATATATATATATATTATATATAATATATATATATATATATATATATATATATATATATATATATATATATATATATATATATATATATATATATATATATATATATATATATATATATATATATATATATATATATATATATATATATAGAATTTTTCCTAAATAGGTTTATCATGTTTTCTGGAGGGTTTTTAATTTACAATCATCCCGATTAAACAGAAAAAATTAAATTGAAATAGAAACTAGTAGATTTACCGATTATTTATTAAAAAGTATTTTCAGAATGAAAGATTGTTAAATACACACTGTGTACATATAGTAATGTTATTATTATTCCGTATGGATGGAGATTGAAGCATTCCCTTTAAGCATGATTTTTGTTAGAAATAGTTAAAACTATATCTAAAATTGTTCCAGTATGACTTTTCTAGCGTTTGTTTTACTCTTTTATGCTCTTTTCACTCTTGGTAGTCGCGTCCTGTAAAGTTAAATTTAAAATGCATTTCAATTTGCATTATGATTATTTTAATCAAAAGCATGGTATTTAAAAACAGATTCAAAGACAGCGTTACGCATCAAGCAGCTCGTCTGTTGACTTGTATGATGATTCTGACTTGAATCAGGTAAATTATAATTATTGCGTGTTCACTTTGTATTCCTTTAAAGTCACGCTCTCTTAATTTTGTTTCCTATGTAAACTATCTATAATTTGTGTAATCAAACTGTCACAAGTATTTAGTATAAATTGTTATCCTAACTTTAATTAAGAATGTTTGATTTGGTTTTAATTATTGAGATTTTTTAATTTATTTAATTTATTTATAATTTTATTTATTTTTTTTTTTTTGTAATTTACATTAATTTTCTCTGAAATCGGTAGGATGAGCAATGATCAACTCTTTCAAATATATTGGGTTTACCATTTCAATTTTAACCTTTTTCTTAGTTCATGCTAACTTTTAGGTCTTTGGAAACTGGGAAGGAGCCATTATTGCTTTGATAATGCAATTGTTTCCTTAAAGCAATTTAGTAGAGAACACTTTTAAAAATATGCATTCAAAGGTGACTTTTTTTTATGTTTTTTTTGAAACCAGTATAAGACGCTAAAATTCATATACTCATTATAAGTAACAAATTTCTGTAAAGAGCTTTTGTGGTTTAATTTTCCATCTTGCATTAAAATAATGATCACTAGCGGTAAGTTGCTTTTCTTTGCACGCTCTATTCGTTCAGCAGTTAACTTTAAAGTTTACTGATGAACCTTATTCAGCGTTTATCACATTTAAAATTCGCTTCACACAACTTTTCATCTAATAAATTTCAGCTTAATATTTGAAATCTTTTACAATATAATTCCTAATCTTTCTTTTAGTTATAATTTCCTCACATTATTTATATATCTTAATATATACGAAATATTCTAGGGAGCTGAACAAGGAAATTCTATTCCTATGATGAATCCGGTGGAGTCCCAGCCACAGCCTTTATTTTTCAATCCCGCTCAATTTCAAGCACAGCAACCAGCTCAGCCTAATCCACCGAGGAGAGCAGGACCAGCCAAGAGATCATACAATCCACAGCGATGAAGAAAGGTCATGATTAATTAAGAAACTTGTTTTATCGACTTAAGTAATGCCTTCTTAGATTATTATTATTTTATTTTAACTAAGAATTTTTTTATCGACTTGAGTAATGCCTTCATAGATTATTATTATTATTATTATTGTTATTATTATTATTATTATTATTATTATTATTATTATTATTATTTAATTCCGAGGTAAATTTTTAGTGATTATTCATAATGTGTTAGTATTAGTGGCGTAAATCGCATATTTATTTCCTCTTGTGATTTGTTATAGGAAACTTTAATTTCTCCCATTTATTCCTGGTTTATTTATTTATTTATTTATTATTATTATTATTATTATTATTATTATTATTAGCGTGCAATTTTTTGTTTGTATATTTGTAAAAAAAAGAAAAAAAAGTTTTTATCCTTTAGAGCTTCTTCATTATCAGTTTATTATTACTTGTTGTTATATTGTTTAATAAGTTTATTTAAAAAGTCAGGACTTATCGTATTTTATTTTTTCAATTTAATTTAAATAATCATATTTAAAAATGAATAATTGCACTTGTAAGGAGTATAGTATATTGTTAATATGGATGCTGACCAAGCATTATGTATTGAAATATTGAAATTATGTAATTCTTCACTTTTTATTATATATATATATATATATATATATATATATATATATATATATATATATATATATATATATATATATATATATAATATATATATATATATATATATATATATATATATATATATATATATATATATATATATATATATATATATATATATATATATATATATTATATATAAACGTTGAAATGGGAGTTTTTGTATGGAAAAGGGTTTTACTGTGTATAAAGGTAAAAATAAAGTAGCTATAACCTTATATTTCATTTCTTAATATCATTACTATCTATAAACATTTTTGTGTGTACTATGTTTGCCCCGCTTCTTCTTTCAAGCTTTGGATGGTGTTGGGATCTGGACAGGAAAATGCAGTTTATGGGAAGTTCTCTAAGAGATCGGGTCTAAAGAGGTGAATGGGGTGAAGTCTTTCGAATGCCATCTTGGTGAGGGATTTCAACGAGGAGCCTTCATCTTTGAACTCTTGTTCAACTTGTTTTTTGATTAAGGAAATTTCCTGAAGTCTGTTGTTTACAAAAACATTTTTATTTTTGGCTCTTCCAGACAATAGCCATGAAAGAACCATTTGAGCATCAACAAAAACCTTTGTTTTTAAACTGAATATCAGAAAATTCAGATCATATAGATTTGATATATTTAAAAAATAAAAATAATTCTAAAGAGAGCAGAGCCCTAGATTTGAGGGAAGACACTTTGGCTTTAGAAAATATTAAATTTGAACTGTGACCTGTGTGACCTATATATATATATGTATAAAGCATTTTTTAAGAAAGAATCTAGCTTTCTTTCGTAGAGCCGCCTGTTTCTTCCTAAAGAAAGCACGAAGGTGTGTAATAGCACAAAGGAAGAAAAATGAATGTGTCGTACAACATGAAAAAAATAAATGGTTTTCACTTATTTTAAAAATTATTGAAAACTAAAAAACTAGCACTGATATAATTAATAATTATAATTTCTTAAAAAATGTTTAAAAGAAACAAATCATTCCGAAAACGCTTTTACCAGTTATAAAAATGAACCCTTTCCTGAAATTTATTATATTATAATAAAATATCGTATTGCTACTGTCACTAAAGATATCAACTATGACTAAGTTATGTAAGTTGAATTTCTGGCACTACCGGTACTTAAAAGAACTACTACCTCGTCAATTGTTCATAACTAGCGTTGACACGATTCATCAAACTCTCGTACGAAAAATTTTCCATTACAAGCTTCATTTATCTGAAAAACTAATAAATTTATGTAACAGTTCTATCTGGAAACATATTCCAACACCAGCTTAATTACCAACTTATCAGATTATCAGCCCACAAACATAGAATGTGAGCTTCTTGGATTCCTATTAGGTTTATCAATGAGATCATCTAAAAATAGTAATTTACAAATTCTTTCCTCTTTTTGTACAAACAAAACTATCATTCCATTGATTGCAAAAAATCTAAATAATAACGACACATTTTCCGCTTCGTTATCAAACGCTTTGCGTGACTTAAAAAGTAATAAAAACTTAATTATTAGACAGGCCGACAAAGGAGCCGGAATTGTGTTGATGAATTATGCTGACTACATGAATAAAGCTGAAATTATTTTAAACGTCGATACTACGTATGAAAAATTAAACAACAACCCTCTTAATACCCAAACATATTATTTTAAGAACCATGTTAAAAAGCTACTCCCAACCGAAATATATAAAAAATTAATAATTCATAACCCAACCTTACCATATTTTTATGGAATACCAATACTAATGTTCCTCTACGCCCTATCATCTCTTGTACTAATGATAATTTCTGTAAATTAAATAAATGTGGTTAACTAACTAACCAACTTGAATATATAATATATTTCTTGAATTTCTGTTAACAATATTAAAAAACATAGATATACCTATTCCCATTAACAATTTTATTCTGTTATTGGAAATGTGGTCTAAAACAAAATGTATTCTCTTTCAGTAATAAACTTTACAGATAAAATTTTTAATCATACCGTTGCCAATATTTATATGGAGTTCTTTGAATCATATTTTAAAAATTTTAGTAACAAAATTTGTCTGTAAATCCTATTTGACATATAAGCTTTTGTATTTTTTTTTATTTCTTAGAACACATTTAAAATATACAGCTCTGGAAAAAAAAAAAACATTCTAGTTGGCCGAGTCAAGCTTCATTAACCAAATTGGTAATTTACATCACTCTTCTTTTGTTTCCCTTATATATATATATATATATATATATATATATATATATATATATATATATATATATATATATATATATATATATATATATATATATATATATATATATATATATATATATATATATATATAAGCAATGGACCTCTGTTTTAGGGCTTTATCAAATGATTTCATAAAAGTGGGCAAATATTTAACTATGGGGCCTAGTTGTAAACCTGTATGGCCAATTATTACATACTTTTTTACATTTTAAATACAAACCTAATATTTAAACTAGTTTTAATTAGAGCACAACCAAAAGCCACAAGTTCATCCGGGGTTACCTCGTTGTCAAAACATTATCATTCGATTTCTTTTCGAATTTACCATAATGGAAAAACGTAAATATAACAAACAAATGTTTAGGAACAATCATATTATTTTAAAAAGTCGTTCATCACATTCCTTTATTATATATCGTAAAAATAGTAAAATAAAAATAGTTCCCAACCGTCATCTTCCTTTGTTTACATTTTTCTTAAAAACGTGCTAAATTCCGTAAGCACGGAAAATAGCAGCCTTACGGATTTTAGAAATTCCTAACAAATGGCGTTTTTTGTGCTCATTTTGACAAAAACGAATACAAATTCAAGAAATCCTAACGTTTTTAAGCAGAAATGACAAAAACGAAAACGGCTTAACTAAAATTTATAATTAATGGCAACGTGGCTAAATTATATTTACTCATGGCAACACTACTTTCGTGGCACAAGAAAATTGGCTATCGGTTAGGGATGCCGATATTGAAAAAATATCGATATATTGATTATTTAACATTTTAAAAAAATATCGAATTGACTTCGATACTCAGTTAAAAATATCGATATATCGAATTTTAATATATATATATATATATATATATATATATATATATATATATATATATATATATATATATATATATATATATATATATATATATATATATATATATATATATATATATATATATATATATATATATATATATATATATATATATATATATATATATATATATATATATATATATATATATATATATATATATATATATATATATATATATATATATATATATATATATATATATATATATATATATATATATATATATATATATATATATATATATATATATATATATATATATATGGCTCGAACGGTAGGGTGATTGACTCACGTGCTTAAGGGTGCCGATTCGATCCCACTTCGGGATCCTAGGTATATACTACCTAGAAAGTTCCTCTCCTCGAATAGGGCAATGCCCGTGAGATGTGAACTTTTTAATAAAAATATATATATATATATATATAATATATATATATATATATATATATATATATATATATATATATATATATATATATATATATATATATATATTTGATAAAGGTTAAAAAGTTATCTGACCTTCGATATATGGAAATATCGATATATAGAAACATCGATATATCAATGCAAATTTTTTGACATTTGTATTATTATTTAGCTTTCATTTTATTTGTGCCTATTAATATTATTATTATTACTATTATTATTTAGTTTTCTATCGTACTTAGTTCGACTTATCATAACCTGAAAGGCCGAATTTACCGTGTGATACAGGCCTAACTGATAGATGGAAATTTCAAAATATCGATATAAAAATATCGATATACTAGGTCCATCTTATCGAATTTTCAGCATTATAAATATCATCGATATTCTTTTGATAGTATCGTTAAAAAAATATCAATATCCTTATATATTGGTAATCTTTTGCATCATTTAATTAAAGCAAAATTATTTTTGCCAAAATAAATATTAAAGTATTTGTTTCTGTAGTCTGCTCGCTATGCATGAAATTCTTAATAGAATGGGCATATATTGCAACGAAATACAATTCCAGGTGGACATGAATGTTAAATTGATATTGCAAAAATATAAAAAAGCGCTTTTGTCATTTTCAGAAAAATTCTGTGACAATCTTATAAAGTATAGTTGTCAAACGGCTAAAGGAAAATTTAAACTAAAATTGTTATATGCAGTTATAACGCATAAAAAATAAGACAGAAGTCACAGATTCCTATGAAGATTGCCCAATTCAACAAAATGTTAAGATGCCATTCGCCATGAATGGCTTGTCACAGATTTTAAAAGCAAGATACATATACATACCAGCATTCGAAAATTTTAGCTTATTTGCTTACCGTTGTAATAGATTTACCCAAGTCTAGGTTAGGTAATGTCGAGAGGTACAAGTTGGATTGGGAACTGTGAAGTCGTCTGAAAGTGGCTAATCATACTTGGACTTTTTCATAGTGCTGTGTTCACCTTATGATTTCATTGTAGAATTTTGTTTACTTATTTACATAGGTGCCTGTGATCTAATTTTTATTAATAGGGTTTCTGTGAATATATTTTATAGAGGTAGTGTTTTCTGTTTAAGTTAGGCCTAGGGTCCAAAGCTAGTAAGTTAATTTATTATGCGTAAATATCACAGTGGCAGGAAAAAGAGGAAGTCGAATAAGAATTTAGATTTGGGTGATGGAACGCTACCCAGTTCTAGTAATTCAAGTCTATTGTCAAATTCTAGCAAGTGTTTGATGCAATAAGTCAGGCTGATCAGGATCTTGGTGTGGATAAAAGTACCCAACCATTTGAAGTTCATCAATCGGATAATGCACATGGACCTAGAAATTCTTTTGAGGATTTCACAGACTAAAAAGAGAAAAAAATACAGAATATAATTATTCTTTTAGGCAGTTTGCTCACTCTGCTGTTCCAGAGTATGCTCGCTTTCTTTATATTAAAACTTCAGATTCCTCTCAGGTACTCAAAAAGATTAACCCATTTATGTTAAAAGCAGTAGAAAATGCTTCTGGAGGAGCTTTGTAATCAGCAAGATTTTGTAAAACTGGAAGGCTACTTATGGAAATATTTACTTATAATCCAACTAGAAAACTCATCATGACAAATTCCGTAATTAATGGTTCTGTGCCTATTAAGGTGACAGTGGCAAAAAATTTGAATACTGTTCAAGGAATGATATATACTCCTGAATTTGAATCTTTATATGAAGAAGAAATTTTGGAATATCTTATGTCAGACAATGTAATTTATTTGTTTCATATTCTTAAGAGAGATAAATCTCTAACATATTTTGATACATTCTTAAGTACTATTCTTCCAGAAAACCCATTTTGTGAATATATGTCTTATATAATTAGGCCTTACTATACTTATTCTTTAAGGTGTTTTAACTGTCAGAAATTTGGTCATGGTAGTAAAAATTGTAGAGGAGAGGAGACTTTTGGCTACTGTTCAGAGTTACATTCTATTTCCTCATGCTTCAGAAATCAGGATCCATACTGGTCAACATCCTGCATATTTAAAAAATTGTTTTCATAAAAGAGAAAATGAAATTGTTCACATAATAATAGTATGACATATGATAATGCCCAGAAAATATATTTTTAAAGAAATCCTGTCCAGCAGTTTACCTAGTACTGACACATACTGGTTCTTTGAAGTAACAAGTTTATCACTATCTGGATTAAGTGTCTCTAAAGCTAAACAGAGAGGTTTTGTTAATTCATTGGATAAGCCAATTCAAGGAGATGGAAATTTGGATGTACAAAGTAGAATTATCAATGTTGATAAGGACTTAATAGTATCACTAATCTCTGAAATAGGCTAATTTTAGCTGGAGAAGAACGAAATTGAAATTTCTAAACAAATTCCTTTGATTTTGAATAAACTTGATTTGTCTACAATATCTTTATCAAAACGAAGATATATTTCAATTACTTTTTAGAAATAATAGCTCTAGTTCCTAGTAAAAGTTTAAAAAAGAAAATTTTTATTTATTTTTTATTGATATATCATTACAGAGAACAATATAAATGTATATCAGTGGAATATAAGAGGTTACAATTCTCATATCTTGAATATATATTTAGCAAGCAGACATCATATTAATGTTATAGCTTTACAAGAAACCTTTTTTGGATATTGGAAAGGATTGTTATTTTAAAAATGTTAATATTTTTCGTAAAGATAGAAATAATAAAGGTGGTGGAGTATTGTTAGGGATTTGAAATGACATTCCTTGTCAAGTAATGAAATTGAAGATGAATCTAGAAATAGTGACTGTAAAGGTATTTTTACAACCTCAAAACATTATAATCTGTAGTATAAATCTTCCACCCAATGTTCCTAATGCAGTAGAGTAATTTGAGGTGTTTCTTCAGCAGTTTCAGGGTAGCACTTCGTTATTATTACTTGGAGATTTTAATTCTCATCATGCATTGTAGGGTGCAGCTCATAATAATGAAGGGTGAACAATGTTTTGAGTTATATCTCAAATGAAATTTATTATTATTAATGAGGCTAATCCAACATTTGTATCAAATGATTATTAATTAAACTTTTATTTCTGAATTTTTTTTTGAGAAAATGCATCTAATCATTAATTTAAGTGAATGTTGACTATTCTACTCCATCCTTATAATTAAATTAATCTCAAGTAAAATTATTTCTAATTTTCTTAACCAAAAATTTGAGTGCTTTTGACTTCTTTACAAATTTTAGGCAACTCCAGCCAGAGCCTGACCCAGCAAAATTCCATCCCTAGTCAGTCCCTATATATATATATATATATATATATATATATATATATATATATATATATATATATATATATATATATATATATATATATATATATATATATATATATATATATATATATATATATATATATCATCAGATAACTAAAATGATTAATAGTGGATTTAAATATATATTTTTAGTAATAATTTTATTATTTATAATACTTCAGGTTGGACATTGTAAAAAAGAAGTAAGTATTGGTAATATTTTTGATATATTTCTTAAGAGCTTAGTGGAATTTTGAAGTATTAGTAACTGAAAATTATTTGTGGATTTTCCTACTGTTTTTAAAAACAAATTACCATATATATATATATATATATATATATATATATATATATATATATATATATATATATATATATATATATATATATATATATATATATATTAGCTAACTTTAGGAGAAAGAGTGCAACAACTCAGTGATGCAGCAACTAAAAAGACTGTTCTACGATTTAATGCTGAAAAATTTAAACTCTATGTGAAATCAACTCCCCGAAATTATTCAGTCATAGTTATGTTTACAGCGTTAGCCCCATCTCGGCAGTGTGGAATATGTAGGTACGTGTTACTGACATTTGATGCAGTGAGTTGATTTCTGGAAGATCTTGGTGATAGCAGGTAGGGTATGGGATATTATGTTAACATTTACAAGAAAAAAATTCTGTTGTTTAATGTCACTGGAAATTTTTTATATTCTGCTTGTCTGTCTTATCCACTGTTTTAATTACATGCAGTTTGGAAATACCAAATAAAAGTTTTTAAAAAAATAAATGATTATTTACTGTATTATAATTTAACACTGTAACAGTGTTAAATGGATAAATATTACTTAAAAAATTTTGCATACAAAGTTCCTTTTTTTCAGATACGCAAATGACGAATACCAACTTGTTGCCAATTCATGGAGATACTCTCAGAGTTATTCGAACAAATTATACTTTGCCCTTGTTGATTTTGATGAGGGACAGGAAGTTTTCCAACAGGTAAAAACCATATTCAATTTTGAATTTTAATAATAAAGTTGTAGCAACTTCACAAAAATTAGCCAGTATATATATATATATATATATATATATATATATATATATATATATATATATATATATATATATATATATATATATATATATATATATATATATATATATATATATATATATATATATAACAGTTAAAATTGAACTCTGCACCTGTGTACATGCATTTTCCTGCCAAAGGTAAACCCAAGAAAGCCGACACATTGGATATTCAGAGAGTTGGATTTGCAGCTGAAAATATTGCCAGATGGGTTGCTGAAAGAACTGAAATTCAGGTAGTTATTCATTATACATGAAGTTGTGATATATATATATATATATATATATATATATATATATATATATATATATATATATATATATATATATATATATATATATATATATATATATATATATATATATATATATATATATATATATATATGCTTTCACATCCTTTCCACAGTCGTGAGGTGGTGTCCACCGCAGGCCACATCCAGAAACGTCCATTCCCCAACACTCATCCCCTCACCAATCTTTTTCACTCACCCCTATCCTCCATCAGCCGCACACCTTCCTCTCAACTCATCCCCCTGTCCCTCAATAACTCCTTGACCTCAATCATCTAACCTTCCCTCGGTTTCCCCCTACCTCTCACACCCTTCACCTCTGATACAAATTCTTTTTTGCCAGTCTCTTCTCATTCTTCCTGTAAACATGCCCAAACAGGGCATTTAATTTAAAAATATCTAAAGAAAAAAGATTATATATATATATATATATATATATATATATATATATATATATATATATATATATATATATATATATATATATATATATATATATATATATATATATATATATATATATATATATATATATATAATATATAAAAGATTCGTGTGTTCCGACCTCCAAATTATTCCGGTCTGTTCATGCTTGTCATAGTCTTGGTGGTGGTGGTCGGATTGCTCTATTTCCGGAAGAACAGTCTCGATTTTCTGTACAATTCTACCGTTTGGGCAACGGGAGCCTTGGTATGTTATATATATATATATATATATATATATATATATATATATATATATATATATATATATATATATATATATATATATATATATATATATATATATATATATATATATATATATATATATATATAAACAACGAACCTGTTTCTTAATTGAGATTATTATTATTATTATTATTTTCTTGATTTGTATTATTCTCGAAATTTTAGGCCTTCACTTTTGCAATGATATCAGGTCAGATGTGGAACCACATTCGAGGACCACCATTTCTTCATAAAACTCAGGGTGGGAACATCGCTTACATACATGGATCGTCTCAAGGGCAGTTCATCATTGAGACATATATAGTTGGCTTACTTCGTTAGTATTTTTATTTTTATTTTTATTAGCTATAAATGGTATGTTATGGGTTGTTAATGTGAGTATAATTTGCAAAGACATTGAAAATTTTCATTTTTTCTCAATTATAGGTTATGTAAATCCTTGTGCATTAAACAAAATTAGTTTTTTCAGTTTCTAAATTGCTCATTTTAGGAATCACTTAAAATTTTAGAAAGTTATAATCTTTGCTGTATTTAGAAATTTACAGGTGAAATGCATATTTGCTCAGTTGGTTAGTCAAAGAACTGTCAAAAGTTTTGAAGGTTCATAAACAATACCACATTTTTTTATAACGCATATCTGGTTTCACTTTTGGAAAACATTAAAATGTAATAATTACTCCTTCTTTTACTTAAAAGCCGCTTTTAAATTTCCAATAAAACCTTTTGCTTCTTAAAAGATGCTGCTGTGGTCTTGGGGATGATTTTGATGACCGAAGCCGCTGGTAAGAGAGATGATGTTCGAAAAAGAAGAATACAAGCCTTTATTGGTTTGGGCTTAGTGGCCTTTTTCTTCTCACTACAGCTGTCAATATTCAAGTCGAAAGCTCACGGGTATCCTTACAGGTTAGTAATAAAATTTTAATAGCATTATAATTATAATAGTAAATAAACAGCACTAATATTTAGCATGAAACGTAATATATCATTTATTTTTTATTATAATTTTATATACGTCACGAGAACGTAAAGATTGTTAACTTCAACTTGGCAATAAATAGAACGCACTCTCTGACAGTACTTTATAATTTCCAATAAAGCATTTGTCGGGGAGACATTCGCGAACTTTTCACTAGACGATATGTCAGTAGAAGTTCCGAATAGTTTCCTTTTGAACCATCTGTGGTATAGCGGTTAGCACAACGGACTTCCATCTTTTGGGCCCAGGTTCGAATCCCCGAGCAGTTATATGTATTATACATATTAATTCCACGATAATAGTGGCTAATTAATTAATAACAAATGTACTGCGTACTTCGGATAAGAACCTTGGCCAAGCTAACCCTACGCCCAAGTTGTGGTCGAGGAGACATTCGCGAGCTTTTCACTAGACGATATGTCAGTAGAAGTTCCGAATAGTTTCCTTTTGAACCATCGGTGGTGTAGCGGTTAGCACAACGGACTTCCATCTTTTGGGCCCAGGTTCGAATCCCCGAGCAGTTATATATATATATATATATATATATATATATATATATATATATATATATATATATATATATATATATATATATATATATATATATATATATATATATATATATATATATATATATATATATATATATATATATATCCTCCGGTGGGCAAAGGCCGGAGGCCTACCAAATTCCACCGGAGTTTGGAAAAATTCTATCTCGGCCGAAGGAGGCCGACATGATCAGATACACAGAGTTTGAAAGCATGCAAGTCAAAGGAAGTTGGGAAAACAGATAAAGGGAGTGTGTTCCAGTTTGGGGTTTGAGAATTGGACTGAGAAAGGATGAGACTGTGTAGAAAGGCGTGTCTCACGAGCTCGTCTCAAAGGAGTAGGTATGCGACGGGAGAGTTCAGAAGAGCAGTGTACGTTGTAATAGCGATAATAAAGAGAGAGTGACGCAACAATTCGATGGGCAGAAAGAGATTGGAGAGAGTTAGTAAGAGAAGGAGAGTTGATGAGACGAAAAGCCCTAGACTCCACCTTCTCAAGAAGAACTGTATGAGTGGAACCACCCCAGATGTGTGAAGCATACTCCATACAGGGACGAACAACACCCCTATAAAGAGTAAGCAACTGGGGTGGCGTAAAGTAATTCTGAAGGCTCCTCAGAACACCCAACCTGTTCGAAGCTTGTTTAAAAGTGAAGTAATGTGATCTTTCCAAGAAAGATCACGAGAAAAGGTTACGCCGAGAATATCAAGAACAGATGAAGGTTTGAGTTGTGTTTTCAAAGAAGATATCATAGTTGTGTGGAATATTGTGGAGAGATGGATGAACTGATTTTTTGAAGCATTGAAAGCTACTATGTATTCTCTGCCCCAATTTGAAATACGTGAAAGATCAGAGGTTAGTTGCTCCAAGGCTACCCTTCTCGAGTCGATCAACTGCTGTTGGGAGGGACATCTTACAAACTGGAAGGAGTAATGAAGGGTGGAGTCACCAGCATAGGAGTAGATTGGAAATGAGGTAATAGAGAGGTTCTTAATAAAAAACAGAAAAAGTGTTTGGGATAGGACAGAACCCTCAGGAACACCATTATTAACAGATTTAAAGGAAGAACGATGGCCGTCTACAACAGCTGTTATAGAAAATCCGGAAAGGAAATTAGAGAGAAGGTTAGATACCCAAAGATGTAAGTACAGAAATCCAACTTTTGTGCCAGACTCTATCAAATGCGTCACGGAAATGCCAAAGAGTGGAGGACCAAGAGTCAGAGAGAAGGGAAAGAAGATCACTAGTAGAGCGTTTCTTATTAAAGCCATACTAATGATCAGAATTAAGATTAGAAGAATTGAGATGTTTCCAAATCTTCCTGTTAAGGGTAGATTCGAAAACTTTAGAAAGAACATAGGTTAAAGAAATAGGACGATAGTTAGAGGGTTAAGAGGGGTCCCCCCTTCTTCGGCACAGGCTGAATGAGCGCACGTTTCCAGCAAGAAGGGAAGGTTGAAGTAGAAAGACAAAGACGAAATAGTTTACCAAGGCAAGATGCAAGCTCGGAAGCACAAGTTTTGAGAACCACAGGAGAAATACCATCAGGACCAAGCCTTCTTATGCAGAAATAACGTCTTTAGAAGAAATTCTAATTTTAGGCATAAATGAGTTTGAGGGGGTTGAGGGATTAAGTATAGCTCCGGAATCGTTTAAGGTTGAATTAGAAGCAAAAGTTTGAGCGAAGAGTTCAGCTTTAGAAGTTAAAAAAGCAGTTGTACGTATATATATATATATATATATATATATATATATATATATATATATATATATATATATATATATATATATATATATATATATATATATATATATATATATATATATATTAAGATATAAAATAAATAATTTTTTAATTAAATCACAAACGGAAGTTGATCTCAGAAAAGTTAATCTAGAATTTTATAATATATACTAGGTATGTGTAGTAGAATAGGGTTGTTGCATTAGTTAAGTTGTACACGTCATCATCCCCGCCGATTCTTTAAATTTTTTACAAATATGCAATAGCAAAAGGTTTTTTTTTAATTTTTTTTTTTTTTTTTTTAAATAAAGCACTTTTAACGCAAAAAGGGCTCTGCCGTAAGCGGGGTAGCATGTTAAAATAAAAATTTGATTTTGCCTTGGATTCGATATATATATATATATATATATATATATATATATATATATATATATATATATATATATATATATATATATATATATATATATATATATATATATATATATATATATATATATATATATATATATATAATATATTATATTATATAAAATAAAAATAATTTTTGACTCTCAACAGCGTTCTTTTTTTTTTAAATGTATTTTTAAACTTTTATTCCCACCGTGCAGTTTTTCAGATCTAGAAAATTGTTTTGCCTTCAACTTTATAGAAATTTATATTTTTAGTTCAAGAAATTCTCAACAAAGAAAAACCTTAAATTTGCCTAACGTGCCATTTTGTCAACGTTTATAAATGAAATATAATAAGCATAATTTTGAAAAGATCTAGAAATTGAAGGACTACATGTTAATCTTATCAATTCTTGCATCTTAAAATATAAGGAATATAATTTTAAGCTATATTAATATTTTTTTTTTCCAACAGCTTTCTTATAAAATGAATGATTTTGTTCACCAAAGAAGCATTCCTAGTATTTATATGTAGCACTGGATTGAACGTTAACTTTTATTTATTTATTGATTGGAATACTAAATAAAACACTTCATAAACATAATGTTTTTATTCCTATATATTAAATATTTAAAAATATAAAATGTGAAAATAAATTAATTTCCTAAAGTATGTCCCCTTCCCCTGAATAGACCCCCTCTGTCATCATCCCCTCTGTCTGGTCTTCGAAACTGTGGAGCTTGTCCAAAACCAGCAACATACCCTCTCTGATTTGGAAACCAGTTATATCTGAGAACAAAGAAAAAATAAATGAGGCGAATATTTGTATACCAATTTCAAAATATATATTATAATTGTGTATGAACGAGACAGCAAATGACTTACAAAAACTGTGGTGTTTGGATAAGGGTCACTCCTCCAAAATCTTGTGGGTATTTTATAGCCAGGAAATAATAAAAATGTCCAATAAGAATACCAGCCAATTCCACCATGCCACTGTAAAATAAATGTTTAAAATGTTTGGATTGGTAGTAAACAAACACAATGAGGTTAAGATTATTTTCCCCTTCTCCATATCTGGATCATTCATTCATTTATTGATTTTTTACAAGTTCACTCTTGTACCATGATTAACTTATCACTGGAAATTAAAAAAGCGATTAATTTTATAATAAATTTTCGGTTTGAGTTTCTTGCTAACTAAGGGATTCTCAATTATAAATTATTTAAGTGGGTGTAACAATAAATACCCTACAAATTTGTAAATAAGACTGATAATTAATTATCAATGAACCTTAATGCAGCCCCATTCATTTTTTTTTTTTTTATATAGAAAAAGATTATTGTTCCATTTCATAATAATAATAGTGTGTCAAGCAATATTATTACATTAAATTTTGTCAAACTTGATTAATCAATTTGAAGAGATTGATAAAATTCAAAGTTTTTGGAAATTAAGGAATTGGGTACATTCATTCAAAGGTGGTCGAATGACAGTTGATTAAGAATTAGAGTTCTGGCACAAAGTCAACGGGTATAAAGCAATCTTTAAAGTTACATAAAAAGTTTTGCCATTGGATTTTTGGAAAACTAATATAACTGCTAGAGATAGAAATAACCTAACTGTTTACAGATAAGTACAAAATTTTTTGCCTTTTTGTGTGCGCGCGCGTTTAAGTTTCTTTCATGTAGTGTTTTGACTTTATTCTAAAGCCATCGTTATCCAGTAATTGAGAATTATTAAAAATATTTTTAGTTGTTAAGGGAAAAGCTAATAAAACTTGCTCAAAATTTCTGTACTTAAACAAAGAAAATCTATAAAAAAAAATAAAAAAAGTGGAAATTATATTACTGTTGCATAGAAAATAAAATAAAAACGATGAAAAAACTCTCATAAAAGAAAGCAAAGCAAACGAGGGAACTTTCAAGCATTATATATTACTTTCTAAATACTATTTTCACGTACTCCTTTAAAGTAATAACGTCTTCTGATACCTCCTTTTGAGATCCCAAATGAATTAGTTATTTAGAGAACGAAGTTTAAAATTTTGACAAATAATTTGACTTATAAATACCACTCGACAACAATGAGTGATATTTGAAATGTAATTTCATAAAATTAGTAAATAAAAAATTAAAGGAAATGTGAACTTATATCCAATATTTCAATCAAGCGCGTAATATTTTACATCAATTTGTATAAACACTTTCTTTGACTATCAAACACAAGTACTTCTTTAAAAAAAATATAATACTTGCCTTCCACGAATAATTAAACCGATCCCACAGAGGACCCAAGGAAGGTACATTGCTTTAAATTGGGTGCCAAACCAAAATGAAACAATCATATCTTTGTTCAGTTGACACCAAATATAGAGAACTGATATCACCATTGCGTCCATCAACACCATGAACCCAGCAAGAAGTCCTACAATAACGCAGCACGTCCACATGAAAAGTAGCATGAATAAATAGTCTGCCGGCCTTCCCGCAAACATACCTGAAAATGGGTGACAATGCTGAAGTACACAAATTAAAATAAGGTACAAATTTTAAAACTTCACTATTTATAAAAAAAATTTTGTACTTCATTACAGTCAAATTATAAAGCTAATGATTCATATAGAAAATGAGCAAAAATTAATGATAAATCAATATATATATATATATATATATATATATATATATATATATATATATATATATATATATATATATATATATATATATATATATATATATATATAGCACAGCTAATCATTAGAAACGTCTAACCCTTAGTTTTTTTTCTTACATCCTAGATTCCTATCACTATATTGAAGAGATATGCGTGATATTTCCAAACTGAACACTTAATTTATATAAAACCTATAATAATAATAAAAAAAGTATTATGAAAGCCTTCATAAGCTTGAAAATTGACTATGGATGTAAAATGAAATACGAAAATAATAATAATAAAAAAACCACCTTTACTTCGCAATTGACAATATTTTAAAAAAATATTCAATATCGTTGAAATTAATTCGCCCCTTGTATAGTTCCTTAATATATATGTGCATTATAGCATAGTCACAATTCTTTGCATTTATTTTGTCTACATATAATCTAAAATATATTAATAATGATGTTTTCCTAGGGCTACAATTTGAGCTTTGTGAAAAACAAGTTAAGCATTTTACCGTTTTAAAAACTGCTTATAAAATTGTTTATATAAAATTTCCTTCACTGGTGGCTTAATTTATCTGATAATATTCTTAATATTTATTTAAAACATAAGTAAAATAAATATTTTTATTCATGGAACAGTCTTTCACATGCCAATGTAACATCTTATGCTCATATCCTTTTGTTAACAATTGGTATGATCTAAATTACAAAAAAAAAAAAAAAAAAAAAAAAAAAAAAAAAAAAAAAAAAAAAAAAACTGCAATAAAGGCTTGCAGAACATTGTTGTGCACGCTTTAGACACTAAAGCACCGAGCATTTATAATTATTTTTACCTTTTTCTTTTCTGCATTTCGGAAAGTATGTTTTTATGACTTACAGATCCCTACTTTTTCGTTCATTAGAAGGAACTGCTAGGAGTATGCCTCCTTTTTCAACATCATAAAAAAGATTGACTAGTCTCTTGAAAGACTGAAATTTCTAGTTTAAGAATTTACATAAGTTTAACGAAGCCTTTCGAAAAATAATCATAATTACATTAAGAAGTTCTATGTCAGTTTTCTCTTTTTCTACAGTATTCTCGTAATCCTTTTAACCATCATTGATTCTTGAATATCAGTGAGAGAAAGGCATAGTAAAATTTTATTCCTATTTATATATATATATATATATATATATATATATATATATATATATATATATATATATATATATATATATATATATATATATATATATATATATATATATATATATATATATATATATATATATATATATATATACCTGTTTCTAACCGGAGAGAATAGTTATATAGGAAATACAAGTTAATTAGGAAGTGAAACCCTGTTGCTGGATTAATTGGATAATAGAAAGAATAAGGCAGTAACTGGACGCCAAATCTGTTTTTCAAAAAAAATTTTTTTATATAGAAAAAAAAATTTACTGAAATATATATATATATATATATATATATATATATATATATATATATATATATATATATATATATATATATATATATATATATATATATATATATATATATATATATATATATATATATATATATATATATATATATAATGTCTTCATCAGTTTACTGAGAACTTAACCTTAAAGGAATCTATTTTTGTGGTGAATATTAAAACATTTGGAGAATACTAGCAGAGAAGGAAGAGTAAATTGCTGCAGATCTTTGCTAAAAATGGAAGAATTATCCAACTTATTTAAAAAAAAAAAATATCAAGTTATTGTTAGAAACTCGGCTATTTCATTATATAACAAATTTATCACAAATATTATACAAAAAAAAGATGTAAATGATACTTGCATAAAAATAGGAACACTTTCCATAACAAAATTTTTAAATATGATAAAATATGAAACTTCAAATTGCAAGTGAGAACACATTATTTATGTTGATCAAATCCATACCACCCAACTGTTAAAGTCTTCAATATATTATCACAAACTCTACATGTACCAAGTAAACCTTACCCGCCTGATAGAGGGAAGGAGAAATTCTTAAGAAGCAGTTCCCTATGTTATTGCAAAATATGAAAAACAGGTGAAACACTCCTTCTGAACAGCCAATATAAAAATAAATAAATAAAAATATCTCTGACTGTTAGACTAATTGTCAAGCCATCTCACATTTCAAAATAGAAATAGAATAGCCTAGACACTATATAATTATAAACAAGAGATGAAATGTATCCTGAATAATTATTGCAAAGAAAAAAGTTCTGGCGGGATTTGGCAGGGAATCCATATTGGATCTAACCAAATATGAATCTTCAAGCAATATGGAAGGATCTGGAATCAGATCCTGGATACAGTACACCTATATCCAAGTATATATATATATATATATATATATATATATATATATATATATATATATATATATATATATATATATATATATATATATATATATATATATATATATATATAAATTTTTTTAGGCTTAAGAATTATTTTTGTATAAATGAGAGTGAGTTAATCTTATTTTAAGCTTTAGCTTTTATAAATGAAGTTAATCTAGCTATTAAAGAATATAGTATTTAAAGGCAATATAATATATGATACATTTACTCACATGAAAATTATATATGAAGCCATAGTGTAATATCAACCAATGTGGGTTGAGCAATCCAAATCTTCCCATAAGTGAGACTGCAATGGTTCCTCCAAACCAATATTTTGTCATTGTTGGTAGTGTACTAAACCATGTCCCAATGTCACCCATTTTTTAAAAGTAATATCAGAAAACTAAAATTTATAAATTTTTTATATTTCTGCTGAAAGAAATATATATATATATATATATATATATATATATATATATATATATATATATATATATATATATATATATATATATATATATATATATATATATATATATATATATATATATATATATGTCACGATTAATCGTCATTATCTGCATATTTTCCTCAATCGTCATTGTCAATTTTCTGCCAATTAATTTACAAAAATTGGCTTATATCTCTCTACTCAACCTTTTTATATTGCAGAAGTTCTCGGTCACTATGGCAAGGTATATTATTATGCTAATCTCAATACTCACATATCGCTTTAAAATATAGCCAACACTTACAACATTCCACGCTATTCCAACATATATAATATCACATTCTCTCTAAATTGCTCCTACAGAGTTCTGCCTATCAAGGATTCAAAACCACACCCACCAGTGATCAAAAATATACTTGATTGGACTGTACTGGAGCAGGTTTTCCTTATTCAAATACCAAAATAATCTGTGCAACTTAACAACTTGGTCAGAAATAATATATATACCAATTTCCCTGGCTAAGAACCAAACTCCTTGAATAGGGCTCTGCCTATGAGTGATGGTGATAAAAAAAAAGTCAGGTAAGAGAGAAACCATACATATTTTTCAAATACATTTCTCAATAATATTTTTTTTTTTTTTTAAATTTGAAAATAACATTTTTGAGAACTCAGCTGTCGTTAAATATGAATCAGATGACATAAAAATTTGATATTTTAGGAAAATTTGGTAGAACTGTTCTACTGTGCAAATCATTAAAATAAAAGGCCTAAAAAAAAAAAAAAAAAAAAAAAGGCCTAATTTTTAAGATTGTGGATGAATAGTAAATAGCTTAACACTTTTGTCAAACAAATAACTCAGGAAGAGGGTGTCTATTGCCTATATACTGATAAATAAGCATTTCACAGATTTAGTTACCACTTAAAATGTGAACAAATATATAGTCTACATATAATAATTATATACAAAATTGTTTATGTAAATAATTTAATATGCAGTCCAATTGGTATAATTTCAAGATTATTATTTGCAGTTTTACATATATGTTGAGATAGAATATTTAAAATATTTAATTTTGTACTAGTCCCATCCAAATATTATGATAAGACTGCAGATCAAGCTATGCGCATCTTTAATTTGGTGGTATTAATGTATTTCTGAAAATGGATCTTCGACTATATGCTGTAATAACATTTTTTCAAATAAGAATTGCTTTAAGTGTTGCTACAAAAGTCTATGGTTGCTACACCAATCCGAACTCTTATCATGCTCACAAAAAATTATGAAAAGAAGAAAGTGGTTAAGTGTTACACATCTATCACTCACTAAAAATGGCATTAGGTTGATGGCCGATTCTAAACTTAAGTTCCAGGAAATTAGTTCTAAACTTAAATTTCCTGTATAGCCGGTCAATTAATTTGGTAATTAAAAACGAACAAAACCTACCCTATTATGAGTTGACCAAAAACTAGTAAAAACTTAAAAATACGTCAGCATTCAAGATTCGTACCCTTTACTGTGAATCAGGGGCTTGCTTTATTATTACCCATAAATCCTGAAAATATATAAACATTTAAAAGTCCAAATATATAAACATTAATAGTCCAGAGCTGGCCAAAGTTTGGTATAATAAAAATCAAAATATATAAATCAGTTGATTTTTTACGTGATTTTTTCCAAAAAAAATCATGAGTATTTTGATTTTATCAAAAAAAAATTTTTTTTGTAAATAATGTCAATGTCTTCATATTTTTAAATTCAAAATATCATAAAAGAAATTAAAAAAGAAAATAAATTAAAATTAATATAAATTTAGGCGGCATTTTATTGGGCCGGGAGAAAAATTAATCAACGTTCAACGATTTTTTTTTTTTTTTTTTTTTTTTTTTGCTGCTAAATTATTGATTGAAACTTGTAACACTGTTTTACTTTTGAATTTTAGCTTTAGATATTTACTATAAAAGGCAAGGTGAGTTATAAAAAATTTATTAAATTTTAAAATATCAATAGAAATATTTTTTAATTTAATTATTAATTTTATTATTTATTCATTTATTTATTTTTTTTTTTTTTTTTTGTACAGTTATGACTGTGACTCAACAAACCTTATTAATCATAAATTTCATTTAATTAAAAAAAAAAAAAAAAATTAGATTCAGAGCTATCTATTATCTTTAAATACAAATTTATTCAATAAAGTTTATTGTAGTTAACTTGTTCCATAAAAGTATGCAGTACTGTAGAGGTGAATAAAAAAAAAAAAGATGCAAAAGAGGATAAAAAGCTTTTTTCAAATTTCCATTCAGGAATCTACCACAATTTTTTTTTTTTTTTTTTTTTTTTTTTTTTAAATAATTGATTTAATCGGACCAATTCAATTATTATTTAATATTCTATTCAAAACTCTAATTGTCTCTATTTACTTATTTTCTAATTATAGAAATTAATGCTTAATTTTTCTCCCAAATTTAGGTGTTGAAAGTTCCAACGCTAAATATATATAATATATATATATATATATATATATATATATATATATATATATATATATATATATATATATATATATATATATATATATATATATATATATATATATATATATATATATATATATATATATATATATATATATATATATATATATATATATATATATATATATATATATATATATATATATATATATATATATATATATATATATATATATATATATATATATATATATATATATATATATATATATATATATATATATATATATATATATATATATATCTTATTAATATAATAATAAATATAAAATAACAGAACAAAAACATAAAATATTTTTAAAAATAATAATATAATATTGTTTACTTGTTTTATTTATAATTTAAATACAGTGAATTGGTTCTATCAGTCTCATTTTCGTTATTTTTAAATAAAAAAAAAATCAAATGGCCTTTACTTTTTTTTAAAAATTATAATTTAAATAATTAAGTTAATTAACTAATTATAAATATATACTTATTTACCATTATTTCCTTATTAATTTTTACTTATTCGATTAAACTTACTAATAAAAAGACGTAACTAAAAAAATCAATAAAATCAAAAAAATCATGATTGTTTTAATATGATACCTACATAACAAAATTATTAAAAAGTCCCCAACCCTGTTCAAAACAGAACCTTTTAACCCATTTTCTAGGTCGAATAGTCTAATATATTAATATATCATAATGGTATAATGTTAATATATATTTATCTATATATCATAATGGTATAATGTTAATATACACAATAGACCCATTTTTATGCTATAAAGTAATCAATAAATTCTCGTGATTTTTATAAATAAAAAATGCCACTATAAATTTTCATGATGCAAAATATTTTCAAGTCTGTATGTAGTGCACGCATAACAGAAATTTATACTATTATAGGGTAAACTTTGGCATAGTATTAATATTTATTTCAAAAGCCGATATTCTTTGAAGAAACATAAGCCATTTTCTATTCGTCCACAAACTTCCTAAAAATTTTGTGGCGCGCCATTTTCGTAAGGGAGTTTTTAGACCATTTTTAGTGCATCTTACGGTTTGCACAATAGAACGGTTTTCTAAAATATCATGTTTTCGAGTCAGCTGATTCCAATTCAATATGGTGGATGGGGTCTCAAAATATTCAACTGATGAAAGATCATGAATACACTGTTGTAAGAGAATTGAAGCAGCCAAAACAAAAAACAAAAAATAATGAAGTCTATTGTTGACAAATTAAGGAGAAATGACGTTTCTGAAAAAAATATTTCCTAATAGGTTTAATAATGCTGACTGCTTATGTAGCCTACTAGTATTCCTTTTGTTTCGTATAAAACTAAAATTTATATTTTAACATATTTATTAAAATAAATTTTAAAAATTGACACAAAATGACACTTAAACAACGAGATACAAATCGCAGATACAAAAATGGGTTTGCTTAAATTTAAATATTTAGGGGGAATTTAGTTGGATCGAAAGTATCTTCAGGATTTCTAAGAAATCTATGATAGTGAAGTCATTTTCGCACCTAAGGTGACGAATAGAAAGCTGTTTTTCTCTCAAATTTTTAGAAAACTTAGTATTGGAAAAATTAGACGAATAGTAAACGGCTATAAAGTTAAGGAGAGTAACTTATTTATGCTACACTATGATGAAAAGCGATCCAGAAATTGAAAGAGAAAAATTAATAACAACGCGTTTAGGCGGTATGAGAAAAGAAATATTTCTTCAGAAACAATCAGAAAGTTAATTTTTGGAATATGCCTTAGGATGAGATAACTAATTAACGTACAGTGGTTCTGCAAATTTTAAAATTTACTTTGACAGGAATATGAATGAACTGGGTATTGCAATAATAAATAATAATTACATTTTCAGTTTCTATATTGTTTTGATAAGATCCTTGTCTTGATTTCTATTTGGTGCTGTTTGTGGCTGTAGTGAGATGCTGTAGATTATTTGAATAGAACCTCATATCAACTTAAGCTGTATGTAGTAAAGATTTTGAAACTTGTTCTACCTTTATAGTTTAAAAAATACAGGTTAGATCTTTCTGATGTTGGTAACTGGATTTAATTCATTCTCACTTAACACAAGTCTCGTGTACACAGGGATGGAATGAGATAGCCACAGGTGACAGGTCATCGATCTTTTTAGCTCTACAGCAGAGTTAACATTACATATTAGAGTATCATTGTCCTTTCTTACCATATGGGCTCTATATTTACGAACAATATTTAATAAATGATCTTACCGTAATATTACCATCTTGATCTTATATGCAAAATTACGATTTATAGTACCTATGCTAACCAAATGTTAAGGTGGAAAGCGAAAGTACAGGACAGAAGAGGTCAAAGTTAGAGTTAGAGGAATTCAAAAAAGTCGACCAAGTTATGAAAATGATGCGTCAGGTGTCTGGACATGGGTATATTTCAGTGCTCGTCACAGACACTCCTCCGGCCAAATACTAAATTTCAAACCTGGTATGCTTAGACAAAAATTAATTGACATAATATATGAGTCACCGCAGGGAGTTATAAAATTATATTTTGAGAAGTATATATATACGATCCCAACCATTTTTCAGTTCAGAAAATTAAAATCTTCATATAAGTATAGATTTCCTTTGCAGCATTTACCGATTAATGAAAAACCATATTTATCTACTTCACAGAACATTGCCCGCGAGATGCAAACTTTAAAAAAAATAAAAAGAATCCTATAATTCTGAACAGTTATAAGTATATACTTAGTGTGCTGAAGGACAATGTTTTATTTGAAGTCGAAATTGATTTTGTTCCCATTTCCTTTTACATAAGAGAATTAAATTATAGCTACAAAGGTAACAATACCAACTTTCATTTTCCTCATAATCTTGCTATACTTCATGTAGCAATTTAGTGAAATTTTCCCAACAGAGGAATTAAAAAAATTAATTTAATAAAGAACTTTAATAAGTAGTGTTAAAATAAAAATAAAGATACTTTCTTTGAATCCTTTGTACATAAAAAAGAAAAAAAAAATACAAAATACTGTTTAATATAAAAATTATCATTTTTTCTAAACTATCAAACAAAAATTTTTTATATTAATGTTGAAACTTTTATTATATGAAATTATGAAAAAACTAAAGTTACAATCTGTTTTTGTACATAATTCGGTATATTCTAACGAAGATAAACTTTACTTTTCCATAATGCTCTCCAACTGCTGGATTTTACTGCAAAATAAGAGAGAAAGAAAAATAATGTATAGACAAAAAAAAAAAAAAAAATTACTTTCAATAAATAAAAAAATTCAGAGTATACTTTTCAGAATATTCAAAATACTCATTTTGTAAATAAAACTTTAGAACACTCTAATTCCAGTAATTAGGATTGAGAGAAAATAAATTCTTATTCGAGTAAAATACCTCGTTTGGGCTATTACAGAATGCAGAAGAGTCAAATGAAAACAGTTTATTCACTGTAGAAAAATAGATTATATTACACAAAATAGGAAAAGCAAGCAGTTTTCAGAGGAAAAAGAAGTTTCTTTTGATCCTGTATGTCTTTGTGATATCAGAAAATATTTCAATGAAAAAAAAAAAAAAAAAAAAAAAAAAAAAAAAAAAAAAAAAAAAAACGCTGCTTGCTGATTCTCTCAACCAACAGAACTTTTCCTGACTTAACTGAGAGATGTTTATGGAGATCTTGATGAATGAAATTAGTTCCATTTACAAAAATCAAGTTCTTTGACGAATTAAAAAGAAAGGAGTCTCGAAAAGAGTAACGAGTTCTATAATAAAAATGAAATTCTTAAAAAAGAATGGTCATAACAATTTTTATATAATAAAAATGAACACGATTGTTTCAAATCGATATATTGAAAAAGTGGTACAGAACTAACGCAAAGATATGGCATGAAGATTAGACGATTTACAGAGCTGCTTTTCCTTTATAAGAAAAATCATTATTATTTCAGCCACAAATTATTTATTATAGCAAGTTTTTTTTATGGGTAGCAGGAAGAAGTACAGGATGAGTCGGAAGAGAGATGAAGAAGAAATACTGTGTAAGGTTCTGTTTATAACAGAAGATGCAAAACTAAGAATTAATCTATATCACATTGATGTGGATGTACAGTCCATGATCAAATGACGTTTACAGATCTACATGACTGCACCTCTTGTGCAAATTTTCTTTGTATACATTGGTCCATCAATGGCTTTGAAAGGAGCAAAGAGGAAAGAAATTATGTAACGGGTAGACTAGAATATTTCCAAGAAGTGCTTCAGAACTTTGTCATTAAAGGAAAGAGATAGGAGAGGATATATATGTCAGAAATTTCACTGAAAACAGACCAATTCTATGGAACAACTGAATTGGTGATTCTCTGAAGAAGTATCCAAATCAGTTTTCATAACATGGGTTGGATACTGGTGATTATTATTCATCAAATTTTTTTTTGCTTAACTACGAAAAGGAAGTTAAAGTTTCAGTTAGTAATTAAGGAAAAATATATTCACATGCTACAGGGTATTTAAAACCCAACTTCTGTCTTAACATACTATAGCCATAAATCAAACAATAATTACCATACGTTTTCAATAATCATGCTAAAACTTACCCTCGGAGGAAATCCATCTTCTTCCTGCTGCTGATAAGGATACTGTTCCAAATCCACAGTTAAAACTCTCGATATGAGACATTCCCCAGGCTAATAAAAATTATTGAGAAATAAAATTAAAAAGTAATTTCCGTGAAGTAACAAAAATAATAATAATTAAAAAAGGAGAAAGTATTTTGCTACTACCACCACTTACATCTGGACAAATCCCTACAAGCGCATCTGAATTTTGATAAAATTCTTCTTTCAAAGATATGACAATAGTCTGGAGATGATCTTTTTTATCAACAATATATCGAGCCACTTTCCCAATGTTGGTGTTGTCAAGAGCAGCATCAATTTCATCAAGGACGAAAAATGGGGCTGGCTGATAGCTGTAATAAAAAATTATAATAATAATTATAATAATAATAATAATAATGACGCTCCCTTACTGTAGATTAACAACCGAGCCAATTCATATATTCATCCTCTTTTTAATTTTTCCTGTGCGCGCGTGTATGTGTGCGCGCGCGTGCGATCATAATGGTAAAAATTCTACAAACATGAAAGTTTTCTAAGCGAAGTGTCTCACGAATTAAGATCTTTAAATACAGCGTAAGCAAACTTTGAGCTCGTTAAGCGAGAATTAATCTAAAATTCCTACCTTTAATTTTTAATATAGCGAATCTCGAATGGTCACGTGATTTAAACAAACATTAATACATAAATTAACACATTATTTCATAGTTTTGTACAGAAATTATTACACGTTATTATTTCAGAATTTTCTGATCATTAATGAGTTTTAATTGAATAAAATATTAATATTTATATTACTCATATTTCATCGATTCCAAAATTTTAATTAAGGTTGCTTCCAAAGTTTTTTAAATAACTTGTTTGCTACATACATTTCCTATTTTCCATTTATTATTCTTTTTCATATTGAACAAATTATTCGATTGATTAAATCGATTAACTGATATATAAAATTTAATAATAATATATATTTACAATAGCTTATATATGTCAGCTGATATTTACACCTGGGGGTTTCACGAAAATCAAAGAAATTCTCTGGATATCCTGAAAATTTCGCTGCATTAAGATTTAAACACAATTTTTCATGGAACACACCCTTAGCTTTCTGCCTGTTTTCTCAATACTTTTTTTTAATAAAAAGAATTATCGTACATTGATTGCTAAAGAAAAGAGCACATTATCTTCAGCCCAATACTTCACTATTCTGGATAGAAGCATAGGAGATATCCAATTAGTCATTCATGAAGCTAAGAAGAATTACTGCCACTGATATATTAGATATATATTAATAGATTATAGATTTTTATCTCTTATGTTTGCAGACCAAACAGTCGGATGTGTAGTTTCCAAAGTGACCAATGGGTTTTAATGGAAGACAACCTGTAATGCATTTACTTTTCTTTACCCAAGACTTTACAAGGGTCAAAAATTGTGAAGAAACATTAGCATAAGACATAGAATGTTGCTGAAGAAAAATAAGGAAAAAGGAAGAATTATCAATGTTGTGTACTAGGTTGGATGAGATTCACTACTAAAGCCAGCACAGTTATGACAGGTATAGACTTAACACTCTAAGAAATTATTACAAAATTGCAACAATTTTATAAAACGTAAAATTTTCTTTCAGCATATTATTTTGAATATTTATATTTTTAAACTCCTTAATGACCGTATTGAACAGAGGAATGGGTGGAGTGTAATACATGGAAAATGAAACTAATAAACAACAAACAATAAAATAACTATAAGTAATGCACCTGTGAATGGCAAATAAAAGAGCAAGAGCAGCAATAGTCTTTTCCCCTCCTGACAAATTTGACATTGGTTGAAAACGTTTACCAGGAGCAACACAATTGTAATTAACACCATCAAGATATGGCTCTTCTGGATTCTCTGGACCCAAAAATGCTTGCGCGGATTGGTTTTTTGCTAATGCCTGAAAATATGAATATATGGCAACTTGCTTACTGTAGCGAAATTAATTCAGTGCAAATGTTGCATACTTCAAATTACAGTAAAAAAGTTAAGACAAACCTTATAAATACCATCAATCTCGTTGGAGACGTGTTCAAAAAAGCTCATGAACCGATCATATCTCTCTTTCTTTACCTTCTCAAAAGCTTGCTTGGATTTTTTTGCTCTTTTTCTTGCATTATCAAATTCTTCATTTGTTTCATGAAGTTTTTCTCTTGCAAATTCAAGTTTTTGCATAGCTTTCATGTTTGGAGCCTAAATATAATTAATTAAAATATTAGCTCTCATCCATTAACTAAAATATTTAAAAAATACTTTAAGTGAAACAATACGAATGAGTCTTATCAATGACACAAGTAAGATGATTTAATTTAGTTACTACAGAAATTAATTTGAAATACATTAATTTTACAAACAAGATCGCAAATATTTTATTATATTCTTTATGGTTATTGTTTAGCTGCCAAAGAAATAAACTAAATTAACCAACCTGAATACGTTGAATTATGTTCATCAGTTCATTAATATGCTTCTGCATCTTATTTTCCATTTTTCTTACGTCGTCAGAGTCATCCAGTTCTTTGTGATGTTCTCCTAAAGATGAGTAATCTAAAACAATTCTCGCCTCTTTCTCATACATTGACTGACGAAGTAAAGGTTAAACATGAAAAGTATTGAGTCATAAAATTAAGTCATCATCAATATATTAGAGAAAAAGTGATTTTCATAGGCATTTTTCAAATCTTACCATAGTGTCTAAACCTGAGGAATATTCAACACTTTCTCCAGCTGCCTCATTTTCAATATCTTCCATATTTCCTCGAGTCATTGGAACAAGAATATCATCCATTTTGCATTGCTTCAAAATGGAGTGCCTTTTTAATGAAAATGGGTTAATAATTTTAATAAGCGTTATAACTGCAAAAGCAATTCAGTATGGATATTGCAAAATGAGTTGTAGTTGGAGCTTAGTGGCTAGCTCAAGTCAGAAAAAAATTTCATATTACACAAACTTTAAATTTAAATTTTTTGGATGAAAAATAGGACGGGCAATGATTACATGATGCTAATTTTTCTCTATGATTTTCTTTTAATTAAAAACCTTTTGAAAATAGCACAAATATTCTTATTTTAAAAGAAAAGTATAATGGAAATTATCTTCAGGAGTCACAGGTTTTCTCTTTTAACACTGGTAATACATCTATAAATAGTTTTTAAAATAATAAATAAATTAAAAAAAATAAAAAGAACTAAAAAAACTAAAAACAAATACCTTTCAGCTCTTTTTTGTTCGATTTTATGTTCAGCAGAGGTAATCTGTTTTTGAACACTCTGAATATCTTTTCCTATAGCTGCTACTTCTCTCTTAGCTTTTCCAATTTCATCATCCATTTCGTCAAGTTCTGATTTCTTAGCCAGTTTTTCTGATCGTTTCTTATCTAAGTCTCTCATTGCTCTGTCAATTTCCGCCATCTGCTTCTGTTCTGCTTGTTTGGCTTGTTCTAGAGCATCCTCATCATCTTGAACAGTTCTTTCCCACCTCGCAACATTGCTCTGCGTGTCTCGGGATTTTTCAAATTCCAATTGGTTCAAAATTCGATTCTTTTGATTTTCAAAATCAAATCTTTTGTTTGCTCTGTCTGTTTGAGCCCTAAGCTCTCGTTCTTCATACTGCCGAATGTTTTCAACATTAATTTGTTTGCAAAAGTCAGCAAACACCACATCTTCCACACAGTTCATTTTTTCTTTAACATCACTTATTGTTGCTTCTCTTTTACTCATCAACTTGGTTATTTCATGAACCTGAGGTTCAAAATTACCCAATTCAACTTTCAACTTCTCAATTTCTTTTTCAAGTTGAGCTACTTGCTTTTCTGTTGATTCTCTATCCGTTTTCGAGTATTTCAAACGGGTTTCTAAGCCTCTAATTTGAGATTCAACTGTGTTTAATTCAGATTCTTTGCGAGACTTTTTCATGGCTTCTCGTAGATCTTCTGAAAGTTTTTCCTTTTGTTGTTTCAGATTAGAGAGATGTTTTTCATCCCAACGTTTAGCCTTGCGAGCTAAATCTAAACTACCTCCAGAAATAATGCCAGATTTTGAGAAAAAAGTACCATCCAATGCAACGGCATCATATCTATGACCATCCTCCATTTCATAAGCTACTTTTGTTGCATCATCTGGTGTTTCACACACAAGAGCATTGTTGGTGGCAAAAAGAACTGCCCTTTTAATTTCAGGTGGATCATACTGCAAAACATCGTACAATAATTTCACATTTCGGGGCTGATTAATGTTTCGAAGCCTTTCTTTTAAAGGCTTTGCTTGAATATAATCCAATGGTAAGAATGTCTCTGGATCAAGCATCTGATCTTTCAAGTATTGTACACATTGACGAGCTGTCTTTTCTGTGTCTACAACAATAGCTTCCATATATTTTCCCAGAACTTTTGTAATTGCAACATTATACCTATAAGTAAACAATAATAAAAGTAAGAGATCACAAAGACTCCTCAGAAAAAAAATAACTTCAAGTTTACAAAACATTTAATAGAAATATTTGAAAATAGATTTTAAGTACCCTAATACTTTAATTTTCACTTATTAATTTTAGTATAAAAAGGTAAAAATAGTAGTTTATTGAAAAGGTAACATCTTGTCAAAAACATTCGATAATACCTTTTGTGAATAGGTTGACACATATTGATCATTCTGTCATATACTCCTGAATAAAGTTCTTTAAAGTTTTCTACAATTTCTTGCTTCTTTTTCCTTCTGGAATCTTCATGCTTATCTACTCGAGCATCGCCAAGTTGTTCAGTGACAGAATCCAATTGCTCCTGAAGTTGGGTTATTTTTTCTTTGCTTGAACCAACATCTGATATAAGCTCCTATAGAGAAAGATTAAACACTAATAAAATTAACAGTATTTTTTATTATAGCTTACATACAGCTTGCCCTTATTGCATAGAAGGAAAAACTGCTTTATACAGTGAAAAGGTTGTCTGAAGTAACTGGGAGTAAACAAGCTCCAAACAATGAAAAAGTTTAGTGCTGAAGTAACTATGATTTGATATTTCTTCCCTCAACGAAGTCAGGCATTGGAGTCAAATAATACCAACATCAACAATATAGTCTGATGGGGACAACAAACCCTAGCTTCACAACAACGACCCCACTAGATATTAAATAGCTCAATTTAAAAATATGTAAAGAATAAGTCAAATAATCTCTTTCAATTGAGCTCGGCATTAAAATCCTTAAGCTAATAATAATAATAATAATAATAATAATAATAATAACCTGTCGTAGCTTTAGTTGATCTTCTAGTGAAGTTTCAGACTGCCTTATATGATCATGTAATTTTTCGACTCTTTTCTGAGCTTCTTCCAGTTCATGTCCTTTCTGTTTTAATCTATTTTCAATTTCTGTCGACCGTCGTTGGAGGTTATCTAATCGATCTTGATCTGATTTCTGTTCTCGATTAATTGAATCAAGTTCTTGTAAATACTGAGCAGATTTTCGAGCAGCAGCATTTTTCAGTTTTTGATATTCCTTAACTTGAACTTCCTCTAATTGAACACTCCTACCTATTAATAAAGACAAAAATTTTAAATAGAACAAGTTGAAAAACAAAAAAACAGTAATAACTAAACAAGATATTTGAATCACCTTGACTAAGTGAATCCGCATTTACTTGGTCTTCAAAATCAGTTCTTTTTTTCTCTACTTCTTGAAGTTCATTTTCAAGATCTCTGATGTCATCCATATGAGCATTATGTGCTTTGATAGCCTGAGCCAAAGACTTACGAGCAGAATCAACCTTTTTCTGCATGTGAGTAACTCTCTCTTTTGCTTTTATAAAAGTGGGTCTCTTCTTATTCACTTCTGACTCCTATGTTTGAATGAAAAGAAAAATAAATTAAGAATTTAAATATAATATCTAGATTGATTAAGATCAAAAATAAGTTCAAGTTACTATTAATAAATTTTGAAAATTTACTAGAATTTAACAAACTTCGAAAATATAAATGGTATACAGTTTTACACTAGGATTAAAAATAAATCAATACACACCATTTCTCGAATATCTTGTTCTAATTTTGCCATTTCACGTGAAACTCTCCCTTGTTCTTTCTTTTTCTCTTTTAAAACTTCCTCAGCCTTTTCCTTTTTCTTTTCAACTTTCTCTATTTCAGCTTGTTTTCGCTTGGCTTCCTTTTCAAATTCAGCAATTTCTTTTTCATTATGATATAGGCGAAACAATTGCAATTCAATTTGTTTTTCCCCCTTAAATTATATATATATATATATATATATATATATATATATATATATATATATATATATATATATATATATATATATATATATATATATATATATATATATATATATATATATATATATATATATATATATATATATATATATAAATAATATATATATAATTATTTTATATTATATATATTTATATTATATATAATAATAATAAAAATTTAATATAGAAGGAATAATTGATTTATATTAAACATAACCGCGATTAACCTTTAATTAATTTATTATTATTATTATTATTATTATTATTATTACAATATTTTATTATTATAATTTATTATAATTTAATAAATTTAACAAAAATTTTTTTTTTGTGTGTGTGTGTGTGTGTGTGTACAAATAGACTGCACTTTCTATATATTGGAATATTTATTTAGTTGTCAAGAGGATCACCATAAAGCGTTCCTTGTAGAAGGCAATCTGACGATCTGATATGAGATTGAAGAATGAAAATATTTCCAAATCTTACTCTTACAGATAACTACAAAAACTTTGAGAGAAAGCAGTGAAAGGGATAGGAATATAGTCAAAAGGCTTACGAGATATCCCCTTTTTTCCACAGGTCGGATGAAAGAAAGCTTCCATCAGGAAGGTATGATAGAAGTTAATTTCTTTCCAGGCAAAGACAAACAGTTTGCCATGACAGGGAAGCAAGCTCCAAAGAACAACTTTTGAGAACCATAGGAGGAATACTTTCAGAATATGAATTTTTTAGTGTTAAGCTGAGATAGAGCAGAAGTCACATCTTTAGAATAAATTACAATGTTAGTCATGTATGAGAACTTTGGAATGAGGTGGAGAAGAAAAAATAGCTCAGGAATCTGCGAAAGGGAAATTAGAATAAAAGGTCTGAGAGAATAGTTCAGGTTTAGCAAAAGGTAAAACAAAAATAATAATAATAATAATAATAAATTTTGAACTTGTTCAAATGCTTACCAATTCCGCCTTATGCTTTTGATATCTTTCCATTTCTTCTTGTTCCTGTTTGGCTTCTTTTCTTTCGGCAGCAATTCCTTTCTTTTTCTGATAAGTAAACTGAGTATCTTCTTCTGCTTTCAACATTTCTTGCTTTAAACGCTCATATTCTTCTTTGAGAGCACCAGAACTAAAAATTAAAGTTGTAAGAATTATAAAGTTAATAAGGTGTGTTATAATATTTTCATCTTATTTAATTACATACCCACTGATTTCCTCAAACAAAAGTGTCCTTTCTTTAGGGTTTTTCATAGCAATAGACTCAACAGCCCCTTGAAATACCAGGAAATTTTTTCCTTTCACATTAATGCCAAGTCGCTCCAGTTCCTTAAGATACTGTTGGCTGCTAACAACCTAATTTTAACAAGTTAACATAATTACTAAACTGAATAAGAACAATTTGCACATGTAAAATACAGTATGTTAATGGTATAATTTGTCGCTCATATAAAAATAAATTTATTAAAAGTCAAAACTTATAAATTTCACCTGCTGATGTTCTATCATTTTTTATCACATATAATTTATCTTATTTTTGATATTACCAATTTTTACTTTTTTTATATATAACCTCTGGGGGTAAAAAAGGCCAGAGGCATGCGAAGTTTCCACCATAGTTCAAATTAGAAAAAAAAAATTTTAAAAACTATATTATTTACTTTTTAAACCCAATATAATTAGAATCAGAGAAAGATGTACTAAAATTTAAGGAAACCAAGTTGACAGTCTGGTACTAGCACAAATCTAAATGCATCGTTGCATATTTTAAGGATGCTATCAATTCTCACCAATCAAAATAAAATATGTTCTTCCTCTCATTATTTCAGGCAAAATTTAAATGATTTTTTGATTAAACACTCCTGTGTATTATCTAACACTGTTAAATTAAAATTTGCTGAAAAAATAAAATATTTATGCTATAGATTATAGAAGATAAAGTGAAAAACTAACTAAAAAATTTACTACACCTCATTATTAATGCGGTGATCAGAGGATGATCCCTGAACTAATCTTGTAAATCTTTTTTCAACACCATTTCCCATGTCAAAAATAGCAGTAACTTGGGCTGATCGTGAGATTGGTTGTCCAATTGAAGCTCCATGTATAAGATCACTCAAACGTTTCACTCGAAGACTTGATGTTTTTTCTCCCATGACAAAAGAAATTGCATCCATAAAGTTGGATTTGCCTGAATAATAAAACATGGAAGTTAAGTCTAATATATTGAGGTAAAGCAAAATTATTAAATTTTACAATTAAATGGAATGGTTATCAAGCCTTTGAAAGAGGTCAGCTAAGCTTCAGAATTTACGAAGTAAGGAAACAAGAAATTCATACAAAATTGTGCAGTAAAACAAAGTTTGAATCAAATACATACCTAAAATGAAACAATGAATCATTATCACTTATATTTTAAAATTTAACAAGATTTTTTTAACAATATAAAATTAACCAATGGCTTTTACTTGGAATACTATATATAATATATATATATATATATATATATATATATATATATATATATATATATATATATATATATATATATATATATATATATATATATATATATATATATATATATATAATAATATATATATATATATATATATAGCGAATTTTTTCTAATTTGTTAATAAGCTACATTGTTTGAAATTATCCAATGTAATAGATATAGTAAAATCTAATTGTAAAATAATAGGTATAGTAAAATCTAATTATAAGTGTATTTATGTAAAATATTGAATATTTTCTTTATATTTTTTAGATATTAGATTTTTCAGAGACTTTATAAAACTAACTACTGCACAAGGTAAAACTAACAAATTATTAAATTTATATTTTTATTTTTTATTTGTTTTCCAACTTACTTTTCATGTATTCTTTATATATATATATATATAATATATATATATATATAATATATATATATATATATATATATTATATTATATATATATATATATATATATATATATATATATATATATATATATATATATATAGCTCAGTCGATCGAGCACTCGTGATAGCAATCGAGAGGTCCAGGGTTTGAGGCCTGGCCGGAGCGGGAAATGTGAGCGATTTCTCCTTGCGCATAGCTCCGAATGACTCAGTCGTTAAAGGGGTACATCAGTGGAGTGACTTGCCACTGATGGGAATAATCTCCGGCATCCGCGATAGGCCTGGCCCAGCCAGCGGTATCCGCCGTGGGCCCTTGAAACCCAGGGATCTTCCTCGAAAGATCCCACTGACAGGACTTAGTCCTACCTGGGGAAGGTGATTTTATATATATATATATATATATATATATATATATATATATATATATATATATATATATATATATATATATATATATATATATATATATATATATATATATATATATATATACCTCGCATAGTACAGCTTCAATTATTAATTTTAAAATTATAAATTTTTTTACTACTGTTCAGAGCCTGTACTTTATGATAACTGAATTAGACAACAGCCATACAACATTTAAGTTGTGATATTTATTATTCTCAATTTTTTAAAATTATCACCCTCTTTTTGTATGAAGAGAAGAGACCAAAGAAGAAACCAGTGCAAACTTCAATATTGCAATTTTTTAGTAATAAAAAATGTAATCTTTAAATAATTTTTTGTTCAATAATACATTAATAAAAGCTTTTAAATTTATTTGTCCTTTTATTATTCATTTCAAGCATGGAAATCATCATTAATACAGACATCGATAATCAAAAAAAATGCTGAAAAAAATTACTGGAACCAATTATTTTTCCTATGGCTTGCATTAATTGAATAGTCTGGTTTCAAACAGTATAGGAAGTTGCCAGAACCAATTAGCCATACAATGTGAGGTATATATATATATATATATATATATATATATATATATATATATATATATATATATATATATATATATATATATATATATATATATATATATATATATATATATATATATATATATATATATATATATATATATATATATATATATATATTTTTTTTTTTTTTCATATTACCTCTGGTGGGCAAAGGCCAGAGGCCTACCAAAATTCCACCAGAGTTGGGGGAAAAGACGGAAGCCTGGTCAAACTAAAGGCCGACATGTCCCGATACATGACGTTTGAAGGTGTGTAAGTCATAGGAAGTTGGAAAAATAGAAGAAGGGAGTGTGTTCCAGACTTTACCAGTAGAGTACATGTAGGACAGAGCATAGCGGTTAAGCCTGGGGTCAGAGAGTTGGACAGAGAAAGGATGAGACTGTGTGGAAAGTCGAGTCGCACGAGCCCTTCTCAGAGGAGGAGGTATGCGACGAGAGAGTTCAGAAGAGCAGTGTCCATTGTAATAGCGATAGTAAAGAGAGAGTGACGCAACAATTCGACGGGCAGAAAGAGATTGAAGAGAGTTAGTGAAGAGCAGGAGAGTTGATAGACGAAATGCCCTAGACTCCACCTTCTCTAGGAGAGCTGTATGTGTGGAACCACCCCAGATATGGGAAGCATACTCCATACAGGGGCGAACAACACCCCTATACAGAGCAAGCAACTGGGGTGGAGTAAAGAAATACTGAAGGCGCCTCAGAACACCCAACCTCTTAGAAGCTTGTTTAGAAAGAGAGGTAATGTGATCTTTCCAAGAAAGATCACGAGAAAAGGAAACACCGAGAATATTAAGAACAGATGAAGGTCTGAGTTGAGTGTTTTCGAAGAAGATATCATAGTTGTGTGGAAGGTTGTGTCGAGTGGAGAGATGGAGGAATTGAGTTTTTGAGGCATTGAAAACAACCATGTTCTCTCTGCCCAATTAGAAATACGAGATAGATCAGAGGTCAGCTGCTCCAAGGCAACCCTCCTTGCGTCTAGTAACTGTTGTTGAGAGGGGCGTCCTTTCAAATTGAAAAGAGTAATGAAGGGTGGAGTCATCAGCATAGGAGTGGATAGGAGATGAAGTAACAGAGAGAAGGTCATTAATGAAAAGCAGTAGAAAAAGTGTTGGGGATAGGACAGATCCTTGAGGAACACCACTATTAATAGATTTAAAGGAAGAACGGTGGCCGTCTACAACAGCTGCTATAGAACGACCGGAAAGGAAATCAGAGAGAAGGTCACAGAGAGAAGGATAGATTCCGAAAGAGGGAAGTTTGGAAATCAAAGCTTTGTGCCAGACTCTATCGAAAGCTTTCGATATGTCTAGCGCAACAGCAAAGATTCACCGAAATGCCGAAGAGCGGAGGACCAAGAGTCAGAGAGAAGGGAAAGGAAGATCACCAGTAGAGCGTTTCTTACGAAAGCCATACTGGCGATCAGAGATAAGATTAGAAGAATTGAGATGTTTCCAAATCTTCCTGTTAAGGATAGATTCGAAAACTTTAGAAAGAACGGAGGTTAAAGAAATTGGACGATAGTTAGAGGGCTTGAGAGGGGTCCCCCTTCTTCGGCACAGGCTGAATGAGCGCACGTTTCCAGCAAGAAGGGAAGGTTGAAGTAGAAAGACATAGGCGAAAAAGTTTACCAAGGCAGGGTGCAAGCTCGGAAGCACAAGTTTTGAGAACCACAGGAGGGATACCATCAGGACCGTACGCCTTCTTAGTGTTAAGCTCAGAGAGAGCAGAAATAACGTCTTTAGAAGAAATTATAATTTTAGGCATAAATGAGTTGGAGGGGGTTGAAGGAGAAGGAACAGCTCCGGAATCGTCTAAGGTTGAATTAGAAGCAAAAGTTTGAGCGAAGAGTTCAGCTTTAGAGGAAGGCAAAACGGCAGTTGTACCGTCAGAAGATACTAAAGGAGGGAAAGAGGAAGAAGCAAAGTTAGAGTTGACATTTTTTGCAAAATGCCAGAAAGGGCGTGAGGATGTAGAGCCAAAATATATATATATATATATATATATTATATATATATATATATATATATATATTATATATATATATATATATATATATATATATATATATATATATATATATATATATATATATATGCAAAGTACGTTGGAAAACAAATAAAAAATAAAACATACTTTAAGATATAATTGGTTAGTTTTATCTTGTGCAGTAGTTAGTTTTAGTCTCTAAAAAACTAATATCTTAAAAACAAAGAAACTTTTCAATATTTTACATGAATACAATTACTTACAACTAGATTTTACTGTCTATTTCATTAGATGATTTCAAACAATGTAGTTTTTTATTTACAAAAGTTATAAAAAACTGGCAATTTTTCCCCAAAAATTTTACCTGAAAATGGGGGGGGAATTTTATTTATTATAGATACAAACATTTTTATTAAATTAATTTTATACAAATCATTAAAATATGGTGACTAATCTATGAAAACAATTCAAATTCAGAAAAAGTTTTGTTCATTAAATTTTTTATAAAAATTTACAGGGGAAAATGGTTAATTTTCCCCTAATTTTATTGTATGTATATGCCAATTGCAACACCTATTTTGTAACCTAAATTACAACTATTACACTTTCTAACTTCAAAGATCTAAGGGAAATAGCTAAACATATAATTAACATAAAAAAGGATAATCAAGGTTAAAATTTTAAGATATATTTTAAATTCAACCACTGGTTCTTTACTTTCTTTTTATCTTAGTTTTTGAATTCCATTCTTTCTCACTATATATATTGCCAGCTTTAACCCTAAATTTCAAAAATTAAAGATCACATTAGTAATTGGAACTACAGTATCATTTAATTTCAAAACATTTACAGAATATTAATGAGAAGCTAAGAAAATGAAATCAGTTACCTAGATTTTTAATTCCATATTCCAAAATCATAAAAAAGAAGGGTTTTGCCATCCTTATGACTAAGTATGAGTACAAGATGAAAATGAAATATGGATTCATAAAAATTTTCTATCAGATGTTCAGCATCTCATACCAAACAATCAAAAATAATCTCAAATGGATTTCATTGTTTGTTTCATATGTATAGGAAATACAATAAGGTAAAAATTTCCCTTACATATACAGTATATATAAGGTGAACTTCAACACTACTTTTGACATTTATTTAAAGTATCTGAAATTTTCTTGTAAGGGAGAAAAGAAGATGTTGACCCAATAAATCCAACACCCCATCACCCTATGCACAAGGCAAATCCTATAAGACCATTTATTGAGACTTTTGACATATTATTATTCTATTACAATTCTGAATAAGCACCCTACAAATTGTATGAACTACATAAACTATATATAAAATACAATATACTTTAGTAAATTAAGGGACAGCTAAAAAATTTTTTTATACCTAGATTGATATTGATCGAAAGGGTCATATAGAAATTAAAAATATGGCTCAAAGTAAGAAATATGATATTAGGTAAAAGGATACAACTATTAAAGCTACACTAACTTCAAGGTTATAAAAGTAATTAATTACAGCATTAATATGTAATAATCCATTGTATGTAGTATTAAAAACCTGAAATACTAAAATTTAACATCAAACTGCAATAGTGAAATATATTTAAATATAAATCTAACTTAAAAAAATATACAACTGTATAAAATACCTGATCCATTTGGTCCAATAACTGCAGTAAACGGTTTTAAAGGTCCAATTTGATAATACCCTTTGTAAGATTTAAAATTCTCCACTTCAATAAATTTCAAAAATGCTTTCATTTTAAAATTGTTCTTGAATTTACCTTAGTACTGAAATATAAACTTTTCTTTTCATAAGTAAATGAAATCACTTTCTCTCATTACTTTAAAATAACAATACCAATCTAAAAGAAAAATAAAGGATAATAATCTTTTAAATATATCTTCCTTATTTCACTAGGTTAGTTAATAAAAAGTAAGGAATATATATATATATATATATATATATATATATATATATATATATATATATATATATATATATATATATATATATATATATATATATATATATATATATATATATATATACACATTGTTTTAAAAAATTTAATATGTATAATTTTCTTTATTTCATATTATTTCACCTTCATTAGTTTAAATATATTAAGAAAAAAATTTTTTTTTTTGCTTCAAACTATAAATTTTCGTTTGATTACCTACAATGCTGATCCAGCAAACCTGGAAGTGCAAAGGTGAATACTACATTATTAAAGTAGTTAAATGATTTTTTAAATTATTTTAAATATTAGTATTTATTAATTTATTTTTTTCAATTTACAAAATCATTTTTCGTGGCTGAATTAACCTAAAAAAAAAATATTTCATAAGAATTCATCTTTGTAATTTGATATACAAAGAAAAGATTCAGAGACTGGAAAATATACATTTGTCAATGATTAATCAATGATTTCATCACTACTAATGGATTGGGAGTATAGGGGTAAATATATATTCGCTTACTATATATATGTATGTATATATATATATTTTAACTTTACCAGGCTACATTAGGGCCTCCTTAATTGCACTGCAGATAATAATTTAGTTCACCAATAAGTTTATATTTTTCACCATATTGAAAATTTAAAGATAAAATATGTTGAAAGGCATTGCACTTATCATTTAAGTACGGAAAGTATATATAAAAAAATTAAAAAAAAATGTTTACTCCAAATAGTGACACTAAACACTTTTGTTTTCACAAAATACTTGAATACCAGATTACCATATTTGTCTTTAGACTGTTTATTATATTCATAATTTTTAGCTTTTTTTTTTTTTTTTTTTTTTTTGAGACATTGTTACCCAGGTTAGGCCTATTAACTGACTGTATGCATAGATTTTTCTATCAAGTCAAGGTTAAGTTGTCAGACTAGTTTGCTAGATCTTGCAAATTGTTAAATCTAACAAACAGTTCAACTTAATCTTGACTTCAAGGGTAAATCTATATCTATAGTCAACTAACAGGTCTAACCTAGCTAACACTCTCGTTAAAAAAAAAAAAAGCCTAAATATAATAAAGTAAGGACCAATATGGGAACCTAGTATTTAAGTATTTAGTAAAAATGAAAGATAGTCAAAGAACAATTGCTTCACAGTTTGTAGTAAATATATAATTATTATTTTTTTTTTTTTTAATGGTTTCTCTTTTAAATTTCTTTTACTTTTCTGCACTTAAAAATATGCAATGCATTTCAACATATTTTCAATATTGTGAAAAAAGCAAACTCACAGAGATGGACTAAAATCTTACCAATCTGCATTTACTTGTTTATTTTAGTTTAGTTCATTTCCAACCACGAACTAAATGACTACAAAGAAAAACTTTTAAGTTTGCTAAAAATTAAAAAATACTGCACAGTATATTTGTTTCATTATTATAGTTCAAATATACTACTTCTATTTTTTTTGTTTCAAACAATGCATTTGCAGGGTTTCACACAAGTTTGTAGGTGGGACCCATTAACTTACACAATTACCATTAAGTAAAATTTTGTTCCTTAAAATTATGTAGTAGGTTTATCAAATGAAAATAAAAATAAACCACAAATCTTGTAGTCTCTGCATCATCATCATAATAATAATAATAATAATAATAATAATAATAATAATAATAATAATAATAATAATAATAATAATAACGGCCACTTATAATGATTATAATCACAGAAATCAATATTATCTGATGTTGTCATAGTCGATAGGCATATCGATCTTGATATCTTTTTACGATAGTATCGAAAAATATTGATGATATTTTTTAATACGATACATCGATATTTCGATATTTAAAAATCAATATCGAATTATATATATATATATATATATATATATATATATATATATATATATATATATATAATATATATATATATAATATATAATATATATATATATATATATATATATATAATAATATATTCGATACAATGTACTTTCGGCAATTAAATGGAAAATTAAATATTAAAAGAAAAAAAAATAGTTTTAGCATATTTTTACTATATATTTATTTAATATTCTAGGTGTTTCTTTTTCTCGTGATCTTTCTTGGAAAGATCACATTACTTCTCTTTCTAAACAAGCTTCTAAGAGGTTGGGTGTTCTGAGGCGCCTTCAGTATTTCTTCCCACCACCCCATGCAGTTGCTTGCTCTATATAGGGGTATTGTTCGCCCCTGTATGGAGTATGCGTCACACATCTGGGGTGGTTTCACTCATACAGCTCTCCTGGAAAGGGTGGAGTCTAGAGCTTTTCGCCTTATCAACTCTCATGCTCTCACTAATTCTCTCCAATCTCTTTCTGCCAGTCGAAATGTTGCGTAACTCTCTCTATTCTATCGCTATTACAACGTACACTGCTCTTCTGAACTCTCTCGTTGCATTCCTCCTCCATTGAGAAGGGTCCGTGAGACTCGTCTTTCTGCACAGTCTCATCCTTTCTTTATCCAACTCTCTGACCCCAGACTGAATCGCTATGCTCAATCTTACATGTACTCTACTGGTAAAGTCTGGAACTCACTTCCTTTATCTATTTTCCCAACTTCCTATGACTTAGGCACCTTCAAACGTCGATGTATCAGGCCACGTCGGCTTTTAATTTTAATTTGACCTGATTTCCGTCTTTTGCCCTGACTCGCTGGTGGAGTTTTTGGTAGGCCACTGGTTTTTGCCCACCAGAGCTGAGATAATATATATATATATATATATATAATATATATATATATATATATATATATATATATATATATATATATATATATATATATATATATATATATATATATATATATATTATATTCCTAAACCGATATATCGATATTTTTTAATCGATAGTATTGAGACAATTTGATATTTTAAGAATATCGATAATCGATATATCTATATTTTTTATATATCGCCATTCCTACTCGACTGCTTTTATAAGATTTGGCGCTAATTACTCGGAGTTCAAGCATACTATGGTTCAAGCCATTGTACCGTGTTCAAGCACAGTAACGTTAGGTATGTTGCTAGTTTCAGGCTTTCAGCAACCTGGTCTCTTATGAAAAAATCTTGTACTGTGAACGCTACAATTACCAATTATCGAGACTTGCAATGTCCTGTATCAAGCATGCAATTAGGACTAGTTATATTTAATTTATTGTGTTAGGCTTTATGACTGGTGATTTTTTATACTATGCTATAATATTTAATTCTAATTTTAGAACGTTGGAAATATAGAGACAGAAGCCACATGGGCCTATCGAGGCATTCCCAGCCAAAAGAAGATATTAATTATAGGAATACAACAAAGACTAAGTCTATCCTATCTCTCATTATCAGTTCATTCGTGAAAAGTAAATATAAAACTAAGCTACATATATTTTGTAAACCTAACTAATGACATTATGGTGAATGTGTCTTTTGTAGTGGTCACTTATTTCTTTGTATATCAAAACTATGAAGATGAATTCATCTGAAATATTTTTTTTAGGTTAAGCTATGGAAAATGATTTTGTAAACTAAAAAATAAAGAAATTAAAGAGTAATATCTAAAATGATTAACAACACATTGTTCTATTTTAATGGCTTATTATTTAGCTTTGAACTGATAAGTTACTGGATCAGTGTCAGAAGGAATCTTATAAAATTTTATAGCTATTTTTGAGTTTAAAAAAAAAAAAAAAAAAAAATTTTAAAATATTTATATTATATATATATATATATATATATATATATATATATATATATATATATATATATATATATATATATATATATATATATTATGTAATTTTGTTTCTGATTTCGATTGTTAAAAAAATATAATATAGAGAAGCCTATATAAACAAGAGAGATAGAGGTTCCATTAATAGACATACACACAATTATTTTACTTTTCTAGCAGAATATTGACTTATCATAACTGAACTACCGAAGTTGCCGTAAAAAGAGAATATATATTACTTTTCTAGCAGAACCTATATATCATAACCTAACTATGCCGTAAATTCATATTTAAGGAATAACAAGAACGCACTATTAAAGAAAGGAAACTAGCTAGGAAACAGAGAAAGCATCGATTAAAATTTTATATCGTATTATATATATATATATATATATATATATATATATATATATATATATATATATATATATATATATTTTATTTTATTGATACCTTTATACCTATTTTTTAAAACAAAATTTTAGTTTACTTTGACTGTCATTGTGGTGCGTTGTTGTTGTTTAAATATGAATATTTGAAATATAAGTATAATTTTTCTCATATATATATATATATATATATATATATATAATATATATATATATATATATATATATATATATATATATATATATAATATATATATATATTTATTTGCTGTAATATGACCTAGGCTTGTATGTCGCGCCAATGTTCTTGTGTAGGTTAGGCCTTATATATATATATATATATATATATATATATATATATATATATAATATATATATATATATATATATATATATATATATATATATATATTATATATATTGGGATGGAGCGATACCAAATTTTTTACTGATACTGATACCTAAAAATTTGATTACTGATACTTATCCATTCATATACCAAAATTTTTAACTGATACCTAAAAGATTAAAACAAATATTGATACCAATACCTAAAAATTCACTGGTATGATACCGATACTTCACTCCATCCCTATATATATATATATATATATATATATATATATATATATATATATATATATATATATATATATATATATATATATATATATATATATATATATATATATATATTAATATATTATTTTAATTTTTTATTTTTTTAATAATTTTTTTTTTGATTTTTTGATTTTTTTATTTTTTTATAATTGAAACTTTTTTTATTTTTTTTTTTTTTTTGTCATATTTTTTGATACATAATGATATAAAATATATTAGTTCCTTCTTACTGTGTTAAAAAAAACTTTAAAGTAGTTTATATATTAGAAATATAACTTCCTTAATATTTGGTTCAAGATTTCATATAGGGTAATACAAGAATCTGATCTTCATTAATATAATTTATCCAATATAGAAATGTTAGAGTTTAGAATTCCTAAATATATTCAATCAAATCTTCAACAAAATTTTATTGAGCTTTAATCTAATGCAATTTGAGGTTATAGACAAAAGAGAAAACAGAAAAGACAATTCCTTTTAATTTTCAACCATTTAAATTTTTTACAACATTATAAGAAAATAATATTCCTTATATAAATTATAAAAGAAAGAAAATTTAAGCACTTTTGATGCATAATCATTAATCCATAAATAAATACATAACTTGCAAAATAAAAAAAAAAAAAAAAAAAAATATATATATATATATATATATATATATATTTGGAAGTTATGTATTTAATTTATGGATTAATGATTATGCATCAAAAGTGCTTAAATTTTCTTTCTTTTATAATTTATATAGAGGAATATTGTTTTCTTATAATGTTGTATAAAAATTTAAATGGTTGAAAATTAATTGGAATTGTCTTTTCTGTTTTCTCTTTTGTTATAACCTCAAATTGCATTAGATTAAAGCTCAATAAAATTTTGTTGAAGATTTGATTGAATATATATTAGGAATTCTAAACTCTAACAGTTCTATATTGGATAAATTATATTAATGAAGATCAGATTCTTGTATTACCTATATGAAATCTTGAACCAAATATTAAGTAAGTTATATTTCTAATATATAAACTACTTTAAAGTTTTTTAACACAGTAAGAAGAAACTAATATATCTGTTATATATTATGTATAAAAAAATATGACAAAATAAAAAATAAAAAAAAAGTTTTATATTTTTTTAAAAAAAATCAAAAAAATCAAAAAGAATCAAAAAATCACCAACTTGATATATATATATATATATATATATATATATATATATATATATATATATATATATATATATATATATATATATATATATATATATATGGTTGCCAGTGAGTGGTTATCATTTTATTCTCTGACACTTCCTATTATTGTTTTAATTGCTCTCCTTGGACTGATCTTACCTTTTAACTCATAACTCTATTAACTTTAACTTGAAAAGAGACAGTTGTTCAAAAAGGTTTGCCATTTATTTTATTACTGGGTTATTTTAGTTTATGCTTTATATAAAACCTGTGGTTATTGCAGTCTTAAATATATATATATATATATATATAATATATATATATATATATATATATATATATATATATATATATATATATATATATATATATATATATATATATATATATATATATATATATTATTATTATTATTATTGTTATTATTATTATTTTAGCATTCTTGCATACAACCTGTATACTAAACTTTTTTAAACACACAAATAATCAAGTAATGGATGCTGATCTTTATGATGAGTTTGGAAACTATATAGGACCTGAATTAGATTCAGATGATGATGAAGAGGAGGAAGAGGATTTTGAAAAGGATCAGGAAGTAGAAGGGTATGTTATTAGTAAAGATTTTTTATATTTACACCTAGGCAAAGAGTAAGCTAAAATATTTTACATTTTCCAAAACGAGTTTATCAAAAAAAAATCATTTTTGTAATTTGAAATTTTTATATTTTATTAAAAGTACCTTTAACATAATTGTGTTTTTAATAAGGATATTAAGCTTATGGTTTTAAAACAATGAATATCAACTTTTTCCTTCGATAACTATCCTTTATAAAGCCAGGCCCATGCCCCAAAGGATATTTTTTTTTCTTTATACCAGTGATGGAGTGATTAATCATCATTGCCATCAGCAAAATTAGCATATTTTTTCACAGTCATCATTGTCAAAGTTTTTGCTGATTAATTTACATAAATATCTCTGTTCCACCTTCTTCTATGGAGAGTAAAAGGCTGTTTAGTAATGAGGGCCAAATATACTTTTCAATTTGAAATCGAATTACCTTAGAAACTGGAGAAAAGATTGTTTCTGCATCACCATTAAGAGCTCTAAATTTAAAGTAGTAGAATTTTGCATGTCTTTCCTTTTTTCAAATATTAAAATTAAATACATTTTCACATTTGGAAAAAGAAAAGACAATTCCAAGATCATGCAAAATGCTGGAAGGGATAGTTAGCTTGTAGCTCTATCAGAAACTATAGACTGAGACAGAAAGAATTGGGGAGACATGTCATGACAGGTTTGTTTGATGTGAGCCTTGCCCAATGCTCATGCTCAATAGATCACATCATGGTCAGAATAATTGCAATAAGCAAGCTTAATTGCTATTTAGGACTGTAATCATAAACAATATGCATTGGTTATCTCATTTATTAGATTTAGTAAAATACTGCATATTTGAACAATAATGTGCGAATTGAAAGTGAACATATGATTTCTAAAAATATTTTTCCTATTATAATGCATCAAAAATGGATTACTTAGAGGCTATTAGAAACCAAAAAATGTAGCCTGTATAATTTTAGTGTAAAAGTAAATTTTGGTGTCTTTTGTCATTTTTTCCAAACTTTAGGCCCTTTGCATGAACTGAAGATCTAACCTATGATTTTTTTCATTGATTTAGCATGCATATATGCAAATTTTGAGCCTTATTAGAATTTGATACTCATAAAAAATTGGATTTTTTTGACCCACTCTAGTGTGTGTGTGTGTGAGATTGTGAATATGTTGTCTGCCTTACATAGCTAAACAGAAGATCAGGAGTAAATTACATTGGAGATGCTTTGAGATTGATTTTAGATTCAAGAATAATGTAAAAGTGGCGTAATGTGTGCAAGGGATATCGGGGAGAGGAGGGGGGGTTGCACAACTTTGAAATTTTTAACATATTATCAAACCATGATACTAACGCCTGTACATAATGTAGTTTTGACAATTTTAAAAAATGGTATGTTTTGACCCACCCTAATATATATATATATATATATATATATATATATATATATATATATATATATATATATATATATATATATATATATATATATATATATATATATATATATATATATATATATTGACTGACCGGGGCCCCGACCCTAGCCAACCCTGGCTAAAAATCAGAGAAAATTGGTGTTTGCCTGCCGAGGTTAAAATGGTAAATTATACTTATTAATGGTGGATTAAATCAAACAAAATATAAGAAAATTAAGATTTTTCTTCTTGCTTTTTCAGTATTTTCTTTTTCTTTTCTGTTTCTTTTGACCAATCCTCTTCTGCTAGTAATTGTTCATCTTTGTGTTTTGATTTTAGATGCCCCCCATAAAGATTTGGTTGAAAATTTTTTACCTGCGGCACCCGAAGCTCCTCTTGTAATTTCCTTGCTGCAGATGTTACATTTAGCTATTTCGAGCCTATTGTGAAACATTGTAAAGTACTTTCATACTGCTGAAGCTAATCTTTTAGCCATAGTGACTGAAAGTATAAATCAAAATATTTTTGAAATTGTAACTAAATGATATAAATTTGATACATCGCAATAAAATAGCAATGATATGAATAAACACAGGTTATATTGATAATTGAAAATTTTTTCAAGCTTTAACTTAGGGTCTTACCTAAGTAAACCTGTTGAATGGCTATTGTGAATCAGAAAAAAAAAATTTAAAAATTTTTGTAGTTTTTTCAAGCTTTTATTATACAAAATCTATAATTTTCTGAAATTTTTTCAGAGAAAATGCATATAATCATTAATTTAAGTGAATGTTAACTATTCTACTCCTTCATATAATTAAATAAATCTCAATTAAAATTATATCCAATTTTCTTAATCTAAAATTTCAGTACTTTTGCCCATATACAAATTTTAAACAACCCCAACAGAGCCCCGGTCAGTCCCTATATATATATATATATATATATATATATATATAATATATATATATATATATATATATATATATATATATATATATATATATATATATATATATATATATATATATATATATATATATATATATATATATATATATATATATATATATATATATATATATATATATATAATATATATATATATATATATATATATATATATATATTATATATATATATATATATATATATATATATATATATATATATATATATATATATATATATATATATATATATATAAAAGATATGATGAAGAAGAAAGAGGCGCTGATGAAGAAGAGGATGTCACTTCACAAGCTGTAGTTTTGCATGAAGATAAACAGTACTACCCTTCTGCCACAGATGTATTTGGCCCAGAAGTTGAAACAATAGTTCAGGAAGAGGATGCTCAACCTCTTACACAACCAATTATCCAAGTAAGCTTGCTTTCTTTCTACCCTCATAGAGATCAATTAAAAATTATAGTTTTTCAGTCTTATCTAATATATATATATATATATATATATATATATATATATATATATATATATATATATATATATATATATATATATATATATATATATATATATATATATATATATATATATATATATATATATATATATATATATATATATAGCATCTCTTAGTTTAGGTTTATAGAATAACTATAAAAGTTTATGGTCTTTAAGATATTTTTTAAGTTTGAAATTATTATAGCCTACTATACAAGTCTTCAGATTAGTGCACCATTATTTCGCAAACCTTGTATAGCTTTCTAGTATATTAAAAATTAAAAAGATAATTTAAATTAAATTTAAATTATTATTATTATTTCATTTTTGCTTTAAATATTGAGATTAACTTCTAAAATTATTTGATCGATTTTGTTTTATTATTTTAGGTTATTTTCAATTATGTTAAAAATTTTATAGTTGATTAATGAATAAAAATATTTAATTTTAAGTTCCAAAGTTAGAATAACCATTTTATTCAATTTATGAACTAATATATATATATATATATATATATATATATATATATATATATATATATATATATATATATATATATATATATATATATATATATATATATATATATATATATATATATATATATATATATATACTTTAATTCCTAATTTCCCAAATCACCCTCATAGTTGTTACTTTGCGTTGTATTCAATGATTCTATTGATATTTCTACTGTTGAAACGCATACATATTAAATTTTGCTAGCTGTAATGTATTCAGAACAAACTATAATTCTACTTGGATATTTTCTATAGAATCAAGACTTTGCGCCTCTAACCTGAGTCACAGGGGAATAGGCCAGGCAAGTAGGCAGTCTAGAGGTAGTGATTTCGTATTGGTTTGTCAGAAAATTCCCTCACATTGACTTTGGTGTGCGCATGCCCATTTATTATGGTGTAGCAACGTATAGCAACCAGTTTCTGTCTTTCCCATCTTAGAATATCTAAGCTTCATTTTCTTTCAGTCATCTTAAAACATCATAATAAAATTACTCTAACATTCTGACTAGGAAGAACTCTTAATGCACCATATCTTGAATATCAAAAAACCTGATCAGCAATGACAAGATATTTTTGCAAACTAGTTGCATCTTTTCCGACTACATAGTGAAAACTGTTGCTTGGTTTATGTATCATAGCCATACACCCACGATTCATTCCCAGTTATGACCCTGGTCAGGAAGTAAGGGTCACCTTGGACTATTTTTACACCTTGTTGTACACCTGACCCCAGAGATGAGGAAAAATTTTTGCTGCAACTTATTATTTTCAGTTCATTCACTAGAATGCATTAATTTGTCCTGTATGACAGCCGAACGCGATTACAAGCATCAGTGATGGTCTGCATTTTGTCTGCAAGAATAACAATTTATATTTTCCCCTTATCTAGATTATATTATAATTAAGTGAACAAAATACATACTTTAGAATTTTCTTTTTAAAATTATCCTTTTTTACTATTTAATAGATATAAATGCAAATTTATTTAATTTATTAATTTTTAAATAATATATAATTTTTCAGCCTGTAAAAGTCAAAAAATTTAGTCATGTGGAAAAAGATTTGCCAACAACAATGTACAATCTGGAATATTTGGCTGATCTTATGGACAACCCTTCATTAATTAGAAATGTTTCACTCATTGGACATTTGCATCATGGCAAAAGCACATTTGTAGATTGCTTAATACAGCAAACTCACCCAGAGTTCCGGTAAGCTGGTGTATTATTATTATTATTATTAATGAGTTTTCAAATTGTAAATTTTTTTTCTGCAATAGATTAACAAAAAAAAATAAAGAAGATTAACATAAATAGTATAAAAAAATGTTTTGTAGATAAAATATTTCCAAGATACAATAGGCATCTTTATTGTAGTTAACCACCCTCCCCGCCCCCAAAGATTTTTCCCATTTCTATTAAAGACCTTTGTAAAAATACGACATATAAAGGTTCTTTTTATTATTATTATTAAAAGTTCTCACCTCACAGACGTTTCCCCTATTTGTGGAAAAGAACTTTCTAGGAAATTTCTCCCTAGGGATCGAACCAACAGCTTCAAGGACGTGAGTCAGTCACTCTACCATTATGCCACGGTATTGTCAAAATAAAAGCTTATCATAATAATATGAAGGTCAGGAAGGTCAATCGAAGATACTAAATTTGAAAATTTGCATATTAATAAGAGATATAAGCTATTTCAAATTTTCTTTAAGCTTAACATTTCCTAGCTCTAGCGTCATTGAGGCCAAGGCATAAAAGTAAACTAAATAAATAAATAATAATCAAAAGATAAAATATTAATTTATTTACTGAGTATAATACAAAAATTCTAATTTTAAACCATTTAGAGACTAAGCACGTAGATATTTCATAATTTCTTAAACTATAACTAGTCAATAAAGAGAATTTTAAAAACGGAAAACTGAAAATCATTAATCAATTCCCTCACAAGGGAACATAACTAAAAGTAATAAACAGTTATAAATAAAAAAAGAAATCATTGAATAAGTTGCAGAACGTTATGATGTCAGCTATTGTTCACACATCCATACAATATTGTGCAAAATATTATCCAGGCAAATAAAATATGATATTCAAACCCCCCCCCCCCCCTCTCTCTCTCTCTCTCTCTCTCTCTCTCTCTCTCTCTCTCTCTCTCTCTCTCTCTCTCTCTCTCTCTCTCTCTCTCTCTCTCTCTCTCTCTCTCTCTCTCTCTCTCTCTCTCTCTCTCTCTCTCTCTCTCTCTCTCTCTCTCTCTCTCTCTCTCTCTCTCTCTCTCTCTCTCTCTCTCTCTCTCTCTCTCTCTCTCTCTCTCTCTCTCTCTCTCTCTCTCTCTCTCTCTCTCTCTCTCTCTCTCTCTCTCTCTCTCTCTCTCTCTCTCTCTCTCTCTCTCTCTCTCTCTCTCTCTCTCTCTCTCTCTCTCTCTCTCTCTCTCTCTCTCTCTCTCTCTCTCTCTCTCTCTCTCTCTCTCTCTAATATATATATATATATATATATATATATATATATATATATATATATATATATATATATATATATATATATATATATATATATATATATATATAGAGAGAGAGAGAGAGAATGCAGCTTTTTTATATTACGTATTACTCATATATTGAAGCAGAATTTGGATATATAATGCTATCACACATATTTTATTCAATTCCTGGATCTAAATTAAGAATTTAGCAATGCCATGTTTTATATAGAAAGTCATTTTAATCAGTGTGTGCATATGTCATGCATCATAGTTTTAAAGATCACCACTTGGGCTATTTCAATGTACAACATGTGTGAATGTACAACTAAGAGATCCACAAAAGCAGAAAATCTAAAAATATTTAAATATCTCCATCAGTAAATGTCAAAACATTTCAGGTTCACACCGTTACTAATATATATATATATATATATATATATATATATATATATATATATATATATATATATATATATATATATATATATATATATATATATATATATATATATATATATATATATATATATATATAATCAGTACCAAAGAAGATATGCCTGTACGATACACAGATACCTTGTTTACCGAAAGCGAAAGAGGACTCAGTATTAAATCTACCCCAGTTACTCTTGTTATGCAAGATGTCAGAGAGAAGAATTACTTAGTAAACTTTTTTGATACTCCTGGACATGTAAATTTTTCTGATGAGGTGTGTGTGTATATATATATATATATATATATATATATATATATATATATATATATATATATATATATATATATATATATATATATATATATATATATATATATATATATATATGTTTAAAACTTTACATTTTAATTCCAATTCTCTAAAAAGTTTCTTCTAATTCAAATTTAATTTGGTTAATATTATTCTTGAACAACTCACAAAAAAGATTACAAGCATGATTATATTATTTTCCCGACCGTTGTCTTCCGTAAACTTTGGACATCAGTAAAGTTTGGGTTCTTATAAGTGAATGAATCGTTTTAAGATAAAATTAAGGTTTTAGATTATAATATTATTAAAAGGTGTTTCATATTATGTTTAGTTTGAGTTACAGTACATTAATTAAACTTTAATAATAACTGTAAATTTTAGTGAAGAAATATTTTTAATATAAAATATTAAAAAAAATTGCCATTTTTTAAAATAAACGAAATAAAATGAAATAAAGTAATTAAAGTATATGTTATTATTACCCATTGTGTAGTTACCAGATGAGGGTTTTAAAATGAAATAAGTGTTTTGAGATTAAATTTAAAGATTTTAGTATATTTCTTTTAAAATGAGATTTCTAAAGAGATGTGGTTTTCTGTCAGTAAAGTCTGGAACACCCTCCTTTTATCTGTTTTCCCCAACTTCCTTTGACTTGCACACTTAAACACTTTGTATCAGGGTCACGTCGGCCATTAGCGACCAGATTTCTGACATTTCCTCATCTCGTGGAAATTAGTAGGACTCTGGCCTTTCTCGAACAGAGGATATATATATATATATATATATATATATATATATATATATATATATATATATATATATATATATATATATATATATATATATATATATATATATATATATATATATCAGAGGTGGGCATAAGCGCAAAATGAAGCGCAAAAGCGCAATTTGCGCTTTAAAATTTTTTTTTGCGCTTTTGCGTTTTGCGCTAAATTTCGAAAATGTGCGCTTTTGCATTTTGCGCTTAACAACTTTTTAAGAGCGCAAAAGCGCAAATTTGCGCTTTAAAAAAATATTTTGCGCTTTTGCGGAAGTTTTTTTGAAATTTGCGCTTACCAATTTGCGCTTCATCATTTTTCTTAATAAAAAACAATTTTGGGCTTATATTTCAGTTTCTTATTTAATCAGCCAAATTTTATTACTCTTTCTGCTAATTAAAAGTTAATACTTAAACTAGGAATGCCGACATATAAAAAAAAATATCGATATTTAAGAAATATCAAATTGTCCTCGATAATAAAATATTGTTTATATATATTATATATATATATATATATATATATATATATATATATATATATATATATATATATATATATATATATATATATATATATATATATATATATATATAATATATATATATATATTATATATATATATATATATATATATATATATATATATATATATATATATATATATATATATATATATATATATATATATATATATATATATATATATATATATATATATATATATGGTTTATTGACTATTTTGTTTATTGGTTTATTTGTATGGAACAAAAGCCTTGTCTTCCAATATTTAATAAAACTGACAAGGAGGTAATTGCCGAGTACATCGAAATAATGACGCCTATTGCTGTTAGGCTGCATATGTTGCAGGATGAGAAGAATGCGTACGCGGGGGTTCTATTGCCTAACCTCTTCCTCCTCAAGGACAATCTCGTGGAATTGCAACGAGAGGTGAAAAAACTTAACTATGCCAAAAGCTTAGTCAACTACTTACTAAAGCAGCCAAAGCCAAACAAAGGGAAAGAAAAGGGATTTGAACCGAGGTTCAGCAGGATTTTTGATGATTGTGATTTGCTTATGGCAACAGCTCTGCACCCTCACTTCAAACTCGGAGTGGCACATAGGTTAAATGAGGGGAAGTATCCAGCTGTCAAGACGAGGATATTGGAGGAAATAAAGTGTAATATTGCATCGAATTTTACTCCTCCACATCAAGGCACTGAAGGTGATGGGAATGAATCTGAAATGGACCCATTTAAGGTGAGCTATTTTTATAATTTAGAACAAACTTTAAGCATCTCTTAACCTATATATATATATATATATATATATATATATATATATATATATATATATATATATATATATATATATATATATATATATATATATATATATATATATATATATATATATATATACTGAGAGATAGAATGAGGAGTGAACTGGTGAGAGAGAAACTTGGGGTGGAATCAATTTTTGAATGCATAGAAAGAAACCAACTGAGATGGTTTGGTCACGTGAAGAGAATGGGGGAGGGAGAGAGACTGAGAGAGATGCTGGAATGGAGACCAGAAGGAAGGAGACCGGCGGGAAGACCAAGGAAGAGATGGATGGAGGAGGTAGAAGAAGCCATACAACGAAGGAAAAAGACACTGGAAAAGGTGGAAGACAACCGAATGTTTGAGGACAGAAATGCGTGGAGAAAATTTTGGAGGAGTAGCACCCGACAGGCGTCAGCCTACCGGTTTGGACGGTGATGATGATGATGATGATGATGATGATATATATATATATATATATATATATATATATATATATATATATATATATATATATATATATATATATATATATATATATATATATATATATATATATATATATATATATATATATATATATATATATATATATATATATATATATATCATAATACACTGACATAATGTTCAAATGAAACTTAAAAAGATTTGAGTTCTTGATACCATTTCTAAATTTTTCAGAAACTGAAGGCCCCATATATCTAGCAGACACCTCTGGAGGAGAAGTTGCGGCAAACCTTGGATAGCTGGGATGCAGTAAATGTTCACCACAATACCCCTCTCACTAGGAACCTTTTTCCATGTGAATACCAAGAGGTCTGGGTGGACTTGTTTATGAAGTATAATACCCCATTACCCAGCTCAGGGGCCGTGGAGAAGTTGTTTAGTCAAGGCTCTGACATTCTAAGACCAAAGAGGCAGCCATTACATCCAGCAATTTTGAAAAATTTATTTTCATGAAAGGGAATATGACCCTTTTCAGAATTGCAAGAGGAGAGCTACGAGGAGGAAGAGATCATAGATGGCTGAATAAATAATAATAAATTCTTTCTCATTTTTTTTTATATATTTGCATTTATCAAATAAAATTTAAAAATAATTCATCTTTACATCCTAGCGCTTTTAATTTTTTTTTTTTTTTTTTTTTTTTTTTTTTTTTTTGCTTCAAAATTTGCGCTTTAAAATTTTTTTTTATTTGCGGACATATGCGCTTTTGCATTTGCGGACTAAATTTTTGAAAAAATGTGCGCTTTTGCATTTGCGGACAAAATTTTTAAAATTTGCGCTTTTGAGTTTGCGCTCTAAATTTTAAAATTTGCGCGCCCACCTCTGATATATATATATATATATATATATATATATATATATATATATATATATATATATATATATATATATATATATATATATATATATATATATATATATATATATATATATATATATATATATATATATATATATATATATATATATATATATATATATATATATATATATATATATATATATATATATATATATATATATATATATATATATTTCATTCCAGGTGACAGCTTCTATGAGATTAAGTGATGGTGTGGTTTTATTTGTTGATGCAGCTGAAGGTGTGATGCTTAATACACAACGTCTTCTTAAACATGCCATTCAGAAGCGACTAGCTGTCACAGTGTGCATTAATAAAATAGATAGATTAATTCTTGAACTTAAATTACCACCACAAGATGCTTATTACAAACTTCGACATATTATTGAGGAAATTAATTCCCTAATTTCCCAGTATACTGATCAAGGGTCAACCAATTACGTATCTCCTTTATTGGGAAACATTTGTTTTGCAAGTGCTCAGTATTCAATTTGCTTTAATTTAAAATCTTTTGCAAAATTGTACAGCATTCATTTCAACCAAGATATCCCACTAAATGACTTTGCTCGGCGACTCTGGGGAGATATTTACTTTAATCCCAAGACAAGAAAATTTACAAAAAAACCACCGAGCTCTACATCACAGAGAAGTTTTGTTGAATTTGTACTGGAACCATTGTACAAAATTTTTGCTCACATTGTTGGAGATGTAGATAAGAGTCTCAATCCATTAATGGAGGAATTAGGAGTTCATATGAGCAAAGAAGAGCAAAAAATGAATATAAAACCTTTGATAAAATTATTTATGTCAAAGTTTATGGGTACTTTTGAAGCTTTCATTGACATGTGCGTATCTCACATTCCATCTCCAGAAGCGAATGCACGATTGAAAATAGAGTCAACTTACACAGGACCTCTAGATGCTGATATTGTTGAGCAAATGATGACTTGTGATCCAGATGGTCCTCTTGTAGTTCACACGACGAAACAGTACCCAAATGAAGACGCAACGGCTTTTCATGTCTTTGGAAGAGTTCTTTCAGGCACGTTAAGAGCCAACCAAGATGTTAGGGTTCTTGGTGAAAAATATACTCTAATGGACGAAGAAGATTCTAGGTTTCTTACAGTTGGTCGTCTTTGGATATATGAAGCCCGATACAATATTGAGGTAAATGCGGTTCCTGCTGGAAATTGGGTATTGATTGAGGGTATTGATGAGCCCATTGTTAAAACTTCCACAATTACAAATACTCCACCTAGTAGTGAGCTTCATATATTTAAGCCTCTTAAGTTCAACACTCAGTCTGTCATTAAAATTGCAGTAGAACCTGTTAACCCTTCAGAATTACCAAAAATGTTAGATGGCCTTCGCAAAGTAAATAAATCTTATCCTCTTCTTAGTAATAAAGTTGAAGAATCAGGCGAACATATTATTTTGGGAACTGGTGAACTTTATATGGACTGTGTAATGCATGACTTAAGGAAAATGTATTCAGAGATTGATATTAAGGTAGCTGATCCTGTTGTTAGTTTTTGTGAAACTGTAGTTGATACTTCATCTCTTAAGTGCTTTGCGGAAACCCCAAATAAAAGAAATAAAGTAACCATGATTGCCGAACCTCTTGAGAGAGGATTAGCTGAAGATATTGAATCCGAAGTTGTACAGATTGGATGGGATCGACGCAAGCTTGGAGAATTTTTCCAAACTAGGTATGACTGGGATTTACTTGCTGCTCGTTCAATTTGGGCTTTTGGACCAGATCAGACAGGACCAAATATTTTAGTAGATGATACCTTACCTTCTGAAGTTGATAAAGCATTGCTTTCTTCTGTAAAGGATTCAATAGTTCAAGGATTTCAATGGGGAACAAGAGAAGGTCCTCTTTGCGAAGAGCCAATAAGAAATTGTAAATTTAAGATTCTTGATGCAGTTATTGCAAATGAACCTTTACACAGAGGTGGTGGTCAGATCATTCCAACTGCAAGAAGAGTTGCTTACTCGGCATTCCTTATGGCCACTCCTCGTCTTATGGAACCCTACTATTTTGTCGAAATTCAAGCTCCTGCTGATTGTGTTTCATCTGTATATACAGTTCTAACGAAACGAAGAGGTCACGTCACACAAGACGCTCCTGTTGCTGGATCTCCTTTATACACAATCAAAGCTTTTATTCCTGCAATTGATTCATTTGGTTTTGAAACTGATCTTAGAATGCACACGCAAGGACAAGCTTTTTGTTTGAGTGTGTTTCATCATTGGCAAATCGTTCCAGGAGACCCATTGGACAAAAGTATTGTCATAAGACCATTGGAACCACAGCCAGCGACACACCTTGCTCGCGAATTCATGATTAAAACTAGAAGAAGAAAAGGTTTATCTGAAGATGTTTCGATCAACAAATTCTTCGATGATCCTATGCTTGTTAGAATTAGCCAGACAAGATGTAACACTTAATTATGCGTAATTTAAAACATTTATTTTTTAGAATAAAGAATATTTGTATGTATTTATGATATCCTTTCTATATATTAAAATTTTATTATTATTCTTTAAATTATAAAAATGTTAATATAATTAAAAGTCAAAAATATTAGGTAAAATATAATTGTTGGTAAAATATAAAAATTATATACATTAAATATTTTGTAATAGTAAATTTAGCGCATGGGCTAGCAAGCGAAATTATCATCCGAGATATTAATGCGTTATAGCAGTCTTTAAGTAGATCTATTCAGGTGTGCAGGTTGAAGTCTGTCGTATGTTAAAAGTTAAAATTTAAAACCATTAGTCAATATATGTTGAACTATTCATGCAAAGTTAAAAGTCTAATTCAGTCAGTGTCATTAAAAAGTTTAAAAAGTTCGTATATTTGTTAAAAACTATATGCCTATTAAGTGAATTTATGTTAAAACATTTGTGAAAGAAGTGGAAGTGCTTAATTTGGTATTGTTATTAATCATATGAAAATTAAGATAAGTATATATTAAGTCAAACTTAAATAATTAAACATTTAGCTTACGATGTCAAATGTTATTTGAAATACTTTCTGTACAATTGTCATCCTATCAGCAAGAGAGTCAACGTACTTCTTAATGAGTTTAAACTTGTTCTTGAATTTGCTTTGGGTTACTTTCTGGGGTGTATCGGCCAGTATACTTAAGGTTTGTCCCTGGGTTAGTTTGGGAAGGGGAAAAATTTCGAGGTAAAGGTTTCAAGTAATGTAATTTAAAATAATTTTATAATAACGATATCGTGGGTAAAGACCGACGATCTACTGAATTTCACCCGAGTTTAGAGAAGATCCAAACACAAAGCCTAAAGAGACTATCGATATGCACCAATAAGAAGCGTTTGAAAGTACTCAGGTTAATGGAGATTGTGTTCTAGACTTTTCCAATGGAGTACATGGCCGTAAGAATGAATAAGATATTGAGGATAGGCGAGCATTCCTCAAAGCTATACAACTGGAGAAAGTCGAAGAGCAGTGTTCATTTCAATAACGATAGTATAAGGAGAGTGATCACCCTTTTTGATGGCCTTTACTGTGGTAATAGTAATTTAGATCAATTAGTAATTCATATTATTGCCCCCAAAAAAATAAGTAAAAAATTTATAATGGCTTCGTAAATAGCAAAGGCTTATTTTGATAATCACAAATTTTTTTTATATGTCTTTATTTTTTTGAAAAACGTTTTACAGGAAAAACTATATTTATTCAAAAAATTGCATAATTAACGACGTGGTAACTTACATGTTTAAAATTAGCAACTATCTAGGACTAACCTCATTAGAAAATAGTCATTGAAATTTAAATTAAACTTAATTTATAAAAACGACTAACACGTTGACTTATATTTGAAAAAAAATGTTGTTTGAAGCCGAGAAGCTTGATGTGCCAAACTATTGAGTACCATTTCTATACAAAAAACAAGCCAACTTTATAAAACATTTTGAAGGAAAATTTTAATATAATTTCTCCAGTATAGAAGAAAACTTAAAATATATGAACTATATATACTAGATAAAATAGTGAAAGTATATAAGTTTTTATAGATCTTAGTATTTTCAAAGTTATTATCTATAAAAACTCTGAGTTTGAGCTTTTATTTAATGACCTGAAAGAGAAGGGTTTTTATTAAAAGATAAGACTTACTTTGAATTTAAAAGGTTTTGTTGCCTTTGTATTCTATGCACCCTCTAAGAAATCGTCTTTTAACAGAAAACGTTTCTAACTCTTCAGCTTCTTACATTTTTTTTTTTTTTTTTTTTTTTTTACTCTCAAAGCTGGAATAAAGAAAGTTTAATCACAGGTTTAATCAAAGTTTGGTATGATGTTGTATCCTCATTAATCGATCGTATATAAGTTTTGGTTGGCAAAAACCTTCAATAAATTGATCCATGTCACTTCAACCGTGAAAACATTTTTTTAATTTGCAGTAAGAACTTTAATAAAAATGTTATTGCAAAAACAATTTTCATGAAATGAAATATAATATTTCATGAAATATACATTTTTGAAGAAAATTCAGAAATTTCTAAAAACTCGTGAGTGGATGTCCTACTTCAGCTCGACCGTTTCGGACGATTGACGTGTGCTGCATTGCGTTTCGTGGTCTATAGGTCTAGTTTTATATTAGTATATTAGTTTTCAGGTGTAGGACTTTCAAAGTTTTCAATTTTAGACATAATTTTTTTTCGGTTCTACCATAGATTTATTTTTATGTAGACCTTAGTTTAACATTTGTATGCCGGTGACAGCAATTGTTGGGTTATTGAGACTATTAGGAAGTCAAGTTGCACAAGCTCTTCTCAGTGTAATGAGAGAGTTCAGAAGAGCAGTGTCCGTTGTAATAGTGATAGTAAAGAGAGAGTGATGCAACAAATCAATGGGCAGAAAGAGGTTAGAGAGTAAGTAAGTAAGTTGATGAGACAAATAGGCCTAGACTCCACCTTCTCAAGGAGAGCTGTATAAGTGGAACCACCCTAGATATGTGAAGCATACTCTATACAGGGATGAACAACACCCCTATAGAGAGTAAGCAACTGGGGTGGTGTGAAGTAATTCTGAATATATATATATATATATATATATATATATATATATATATATATATATATATATATATATATATATATATATATATATATATATATATATATATATATATATATATATATATATATATATATATATATATATATATATATATATATATATATATATATATATAGCATGATTTTTTTAAATATTTTTACTTTTCTTACTTCTGTTTCTTAGTAGACCCCTATATTGATGAATTAATGACATATGATCCTATGTACTCAAATATTTACTTTTAGGTGTTTAATGGTCGTCAGGCAGCATCGGCCTATTGACCATGAACTCAAATATTTTAATTAACTTTAAATTTTCATAATCACTGGTTAAAACTTTTGTTATCCAAAACTATCCACCATCCACACACACATTCCTATCTACAGGAAAAAAAAATATCCTTTTCCACACTTTGAAAACTGACATGTGGTTCACTTTTAGATTGTATTATGAACTACAGACACCCTTCTTCAAGACTTGTAAGCTGATATTGCTGGTCAAATTTCTATTTTTTTTTATTTTTTTTATTTTTTTATTTTTAAAAGTTATCATGTCACTCACAAGTAGAGCCCTATTCGAAGAGTGTGGTTCTTAACCAGGAAAAATTGAGTTTTATGTTTTTCCTTAGCAAGTTGATAAGTTACATAGATTATTTGAGTTTGGATAGGGAAACCCTACTCTGGCTTAGCCAATTCAGTAGTATTTTTAACCACCCGTGAATGTGGTTTCAGATCCTTAATTGTTGGTTCTTTGCTCTTGGAGCAATTTTTAGAGAATGTGATATTTGTATGTTAGAGTAACATGAACTGTTGTATGAATTTACAAATATTTTTTTAAGTGATATGTGAGTATTGAGATTAATGTAATAATACCTTGCTGTAAACTGTAATCATTTAACTACAAAAAATCTTCTATAAATGACAATCTTTTGTGTCCATCCAGGTATCGGATCAGATGTATCAACCTTGATTTGTATATTTTGCACTTGCGAGAGCAAGTGGTGAACCTCTATCATTAAACCAGAGAAATACTGATTTATCTTAACAGCTACCTGTTTGGAATAAAAATACTTTATTTTGCTTTTAATCATCTAAAAGTTTTTTCCATTGATATATATTTTTCAGTTTTGAATCATGTGATTTTTTCTGTACTATATTATTTCATATTTTTTTTCCTGTAAATTAAAAGCTTAAAAACTGTCATTTTTATGGGGTGGTTTGTAAATCTTTCTCATTGCTGTCTTCAAATGCCCAATAAAAACTTGACCCTTTTATTACAGCTTACATAGAAAGAAATGTCAGGAGGCATTCAACAAGGTAAAGTGAAAATGAAAAACTGAGAATAAATGTAATTAAAAGTAATACAATTCAATACGAACTGTCACTTTGGATAAACCAAGCTAAGGTATAGTAGTCTCTGGACTTAATTTATAGTATTTTCTGGACTTAATTTTAACTTTTCTTTGACTGAGATTCCTAGTACATAGGTAAGATCTTTTTAATGAAATTTAAAAATCTTAACATTTTAAAAGAAAATTATAATAAGTAATTTAATGATATTTTTTATTATTATTATTATTATTTTTTATTTTATTTTATTTTATTTTTATTATTAGACAACTAACCTGGCTTCTGCTGAATATTTTTCATTTCTTATCTAAAATAGAAATATATGATATAGATTTTATGAATATGTAAAGAAATTTAAATTTAAAATTGACCTTTGTTTTAAAATCATTAAGGATTTTGTTAAATATTAAGAATAGTTTTTTTTATTATTATTATTTAGTAATATTGATTCAAATTTTTTTTCCATTAGGTATTTTTTTTTGTAAAGCAGCATGAATTTCAGACAACCGTTCAAAAGCCTTATCATTATATTAGTTGGAAAATCTCATTGTTTGGATGCCGTAAATACTTTCAAGAATGTATCATTGTGTTTGGGTAGATCATTTAGTCAGCAATGCAGGTTACACACTTCTGAGAAATTAAAAGATATTTTTCAGTCTTACAGTTTCTATACCAGGATTTGGGGTGAAGATGTACGTAATATTATTATTATTTTAATGGTATCATTATTTAAATATATATATATTTTTTTTTTTTTTTTTTTTTTACTTTAAATAACTAAAAAATACAATCAAAATTTTAGCTCCTCCACCTGATTTGAAAGCCATTCCATTACTTTTGCACTGTTTGAAACTCTGAGATATATGCTATTCAAAGTTGCAGAGCCTAATGTACCACTTCCCGATTTGCTGCAGCTCGTGCTTTTTTCTTATCTTATTCAACAGAATTATGAGATTACACCGAATATGAGAGAATTGAATTTTTAGTATATTGACTAGTTCTTTAAAAGAGGCAAATGAATTCATTAAGTTTTTAACTCTTTTGTGATGGTTCTCGAAAGTTTTGTTTTTGAATACGTTTTCGTGTTCTTTAGCCATTTCTCATATACTAGTCAATTAAATTGGAAAGGAAATCATAATTTTAAACCTGAAAATATTAAGTGGTTCTGCATTCACCATCAAAATAAAATTGACTTTTTAATACTTTTTCTACCAAAAACATTCCTTTGGCAAAGTATTTCCAGTAGTTAATGTATATTATTGTTTGTTTATAAAGTTTTAACGTAATTTTATTTACTTTTAATGGAATTATTTGAGAAAAGAAATAATTTACTAGCACTTTACCAAAATATATCACAAATTTAAACACATATTATACTTTTATTAGATGACTTTTCAAATGCTGTCAGCAATTAGAAAATCGCTATTTGCTAGTAGTCCAATTTTCTTAATGTCTGCAGGTATGCTTATCACCTTACAACTGGAAGGAACACATAATACCGGATGATGTATTAGATAGGTAATATATATATATATATATATATATATATATATATATATATATATATATATATATATATATATATATATATATATATATATATATATATATATATATATATATATATATACTGTATATATATATATATATATATATATATATATATATATATATATATATATATATATATATATATATATATATATATATATATATATATATATATATATATATATATATATATATATATATATATATAGGGTGCCATTTTTTATTTTGGCTTTCAAGTTTGTTTTTTAATGGATACTTAATTTAATTTTGTTCCCTTGTATCTAAAACATTGTTTAAGTAAGTTTTGTTGTAATTGGAGAATAACCTGTACCGACTTTCAGATAAAGTCGTTTCCCTCTCTATTTACTAAGTGAGAAAGGTGCAGCTCATCAGTTCAGTTTGATGTTTAATTGTATTCTATAGTGTAAAGGTAACAATTTAAATTTGATACATAGTGAGACACCAAATGATTGACACTAAATTTCCATAAATCGGCCATTCATTTTATAACATAAAGAAGTTAAATTTGCAATCGGTGAAAAGGGCAAAGTATGTAATATTTTGGCATAAGGACAAGATACACAAGAATTTCCTGCCAAGCTGCCTGAAAAAAAACTAATGAATTTATATTCTGAATGGAGAGGAATTCTCAAAAAAAAAAAAAAAAAAAAAAAAATTTTTCATTCTGTACAACTACTTGATATAGCTCAATGCTAATGATATTCAAACGATTTAAATGGAAATTAAAATATTCTTATTGAGACATAGAAATTCAGGACGAATAGGATGGGAGAGCATCACCAACTCTAATAGCGTGTAGGCGCTTTGAAACTCGTGATGGCCTGAAGGGCAGTATTTTGTCTACCTGGAAGGAACGTCATATGCCCTCGTAGGTGAGGTCCACTCTCAAAAAAAACAAAAAACAAATAAGATGTTTTTGGGTGTAGGAGGAAAAAATGTTGTCAAAATGAGGCAAAAGAATAAAAAGAAACATTATTTAAAAAATATCCATCAGCTTTAGCCAACTAAATTGTCCCAATATGATTTTTCATTATATCGGGTGTCCAATGAAGCATTTTATAACGTAAACGTAAGTAATGAAGGTGATTTTTAATCTATATTCTCAAAGGGAGATTGTGACAAGATAAAATATTGAAGAATTCATTATCCCAAAACTGATGACTATATTAGACAGACGTAAATTGAGTGCAAGAAATGCTACTGCTTTTTTTTACACCTTTATTCCCAAAAATAAAACATTAAAGAGAAAATACTTTGAATTTGTTTTGTGAAATGGTACATACAAATCGCAGACTAATGTATTTGTCATAAATATTAAATATTTATATTTACTTTATTATTTTAATTTCTCTCTCTATTTATAAAATTTATTATCGTTTTAAAAACTTTATAGATAGTATATGCATCCATGGCTCTGCAAATGATGTGATAATTTTGGTAATGAGTATTTGCTGTTCATTCTAATCAGCCATTGACCTCCCGCAAAAAAAAAAAAAAAAACACTTAAATAAAAGATATGTATCTCATTGAATTATAATATTACAAAATATTTGAAGATTGCATAAAAAATATATTAAATGAAATATTAAAATAGCTTATTCCTGACAAAAACAATTTTTCACCCATGCATTCAAAGATTCATTAATCTCTAACTATTACAGGCTTCCGCAAGAAGTAAAGCACACTTCATATGATACTAAAAAGTTCCCTTTATACATAATAAAAATAATAATAGTAAAAGTTAACCAGTTTGTAAAAAAAAAAAAAAAAAAAAAAAAAAAAAAAAAAAAAAAAAAAAAAAAAAAAAAAAAAAAAAAAAAAAAAACTTGTTTTCTAAAGTAAAATTAAAATTAAAATTTAAAGTTGGCAAAAGGTTAGCAATCTGAAATTTGGCTTGAAATTTCACACATCAGTAAGGACGATCATACAAAACAAAATTAGGTGGTATATGGTAGATAATATGCCAAAAAAAAAAATTCATTAAGTGACACTCTAATATATATATTAGGGATGGAGTGAAGTATCGGTATCGGTAAGTATCGGTGAATTTGAAAATCTTAGTATCGGTATCGGTAAAAATTTTGGTATATGAATGGATAAAGTATATATAGGTTTTAGTATAATTTTATATATACACCATATTTTTAATTTCCTTTACAGTTGTGTTTCAGAATATCAAACTGTCAGTGAACTTTGTACAGCTACTGTTCACTGTGATAAATGCCATAAAAGACAAGTTGTAGATAAAAAGGTATATATATATATATATATATATATATATATATATATATATATATATATATATATATATATATATATATATATATATATATATATATATATATATATATATATATATATATATATATATATATATATATATATATATATATATATATATATATATACAGCATGAGCTTAATTTTAATCAAGAAAAGTATAGCAAAAAATGAATACAGTAAACTCATGGATTAATTAAAGATCTTTATTACTATCATATTATAAAATATCTCAACGTTTCAACTACTAGCTGTAGTCATTATCAAGAGTAGCTGAAATCAAAATAAAAAATGAGTACTAACAGTAAACCAAGCAATAAACAAAAATAGAAATTAAAAATATGTAATAAACAATAACAAAACCAAAATACAGATAAAAAACATATATAAATATCACACTATCCCTCTCAAGATATCAAACAAAAAACTTAGAATAATTAATTATATGTACTGTAACCCCCTCCCCCCATTTTCACGTTAAATATAAGTTGAATTCATAATAATACTAATATGATAAATTGTTAAAAAAAAGAAAAAAGACGTATTCAGCATTCACTTAAACACAGCTGAGACTAAATAAACGCGTGCACACTATATCAGCTAAAATCTAAACGTACTAATTTAGTTGGTATGGAAAAGTATCAAACTAAAACCCTCTATTAAACCTTTGCTATACTTTTCTTGAATATATATATATATATATATATATATATATATATATATATATATATATATATATATATATATATATATATATATATATATATATATATATATATATATATATATATATATATATATATATATATATATCAAGATGAATAATATCGACTACTGTATGTGTAAAGGGAGTCTTGGGTACACTGAAAAAAGCCGAACTTACGATTCTTGGGAACCTTTTTTGGAAAGGAAAAATATTCTAGTTTGGAGGAGAAATCATCACAAACATAGTCACCTCTATTCTTACAAAGGTATGCACTATAATATATATATATATATATATATATATATATATATATATATATATATATATATATATATATATATATATATATATATATATATATATATATATATATATATATATATATATATATATATATATATATATATATATATATATATATATATATATATATATATATATATATATATATATATATATATATATATATATATATATATATATATATATATATATATATATATATATATATATATATATATATATATATATATATATATATATATATATATATATATATATATATATATATATATATATATATATATATATATATATATATATATATATATATATATATATATATATATATATATATATATATATATATATATATATATATATATATATATATATAGGCTCGTAAATAAAAAACATTTATATATTACCCCTTGGACCTTCCTCACTTGGAAGGGCCACACTGCCTTTTAGGAAATCCGCGACGGCCGCCGGCCGTGTCCAAAGGTCTCTCAGAGAGGTGATGTGATGGAGGGTATATATATATATATATATATATATATATATATATATATATATATATATATATATATATATATATATATATATATATATATATATATATATATATATATATATATATATATATATATATATATATATATATATATATATATCACAGTTTATGGTACCTATGATGACATGAGCTTAAATGCATTTATGGAAGTTCAATTGAATTCTTCCTTCAGAACCCAATGGGATACAACAGCCCTGCAGCTCCAAGTTGTCGACAGCGATCCGGAAAGTAATTCGGATCTGTTGTATTGGCTCGTTAAATTTCCAGTATGTAAATAAAGTATAAATAACAAAATAAAATCTCAAAAATTTCAAACTGCTTGATAATCTGTCAAATAGAACTTGTAATTTTCTTAAATATTCTTTTTTACTCAGCATTTTTTCGCTAATCGCGACTATATATTTAGAAGACGGTTCAAAGTGAATAAATTAAAAAAGGAAGTTGTGATATTCAGTGAGGTTGTCGACCATTCTCAGATACCTGAAAAACAAGGAATTCATAGAGTTAAAGAGTATTGGTCTATTATGGTGTTGAAAGCTAATGAAAATTTTAATAAGGTTTGTATATTATTATTATTATTATTATTATTATTATTATTATTATTATTATCTCGCATAAAATTTTTAAGTTCCTACATATGTTTCCACAGTTCTATTTATGTTAATATATAATGATAAATTTAAAAAATGAAAGCTTTTCCATTTGAATAGAAACTATGACCCTTCCCTTATGAATAAATTTTATTTATAATCTATGCACGTCTGTGTTCCCTTCTCCTCTATCACAAGCTTCATTTTTCTGTTTTCTTAAGAGACCTTGGGTCCTAGTCCCGAACATAATATTCTTCACTGTAAAGCTACTTAAAGGTTATCCATTAAAGGTTCCTTAAAGGTTATCCAATAAAGCTAAGCATGGGAAATAGCGATCAGTGTTTGAACCAACAACAGTTGTCATAAAAAAATAAGTTTTTATATTTGAGAGTATGTCTTAACCTAAATAGGGCCATCTCCAAGTTTCCAAATTATTTTTCAAAATTCAGATCATTTATTTCCTATCTTATAAGCTAATTCCATTTCATCCTTCTAGACGTCCAGATAGATTTATTACCCCCTCAAAGATATTGACAGATATGATGTTAACTGGATTTTAAAAATGCAACAAAACATTCTGAGAACGTCCAACAGGCATCCCTACCATTTTAGACTTTTCAATGTTTTTTGAACTTAATATCCATAAACCTACAACTATATGTAAAATAAAAATCCATAGCTCTCTAATTAATGAATACGAAAGAATACTCTTTATCCATATTAAAGCAGCTGAAAACTTAAATAAAAGCTATCATTAGAACTTGAGGAACTTTCTAAAAAACGTATATGGTCATGAAGTGAGATATCCGGAATGTTTATTCCCATTGTGATTATAAGAAAGATTAAGACGAGAAGCAAATCTAAATGCAAAATTTAGAGCACATTTGAAATGAGTAGAGGAAAGGAATGCCAAGTTATCGGCATATGAAAGGAAAGAGGTAGATGAACAATCAAGAAGATCGTTAATGAAAAGTAGCAAATTTAATTTTGCATATTAAAAAAAAAATAATAAAAATCTAGAAAAAAGCCACAGAAGTCCAAAACTCAAAATTCCAAAAGACCATGTTCTCCTTCTTCATTAAATTAAAATATTATTATTATTATTATTATTATTATTTTTATCATTATTTATTATTGTTATTACCATTGATTAAGCATTTACTGATTTATTTTTCTCATTTGTAATATCCAGCCTGGAATGTCATACACGTTAACATACTTTGATAATCCGGGTACATCTCTTCCAGCTGCTGTCACTAACTTTGTTGCATCCACAGGTAATAAAAAGTTTCTTTTAATTCATTCAAAATTAATATTTTACCCGACTTTAATAAAAACTCGAATTATTCATTACTTTGAAATTTTTAACTAATGTATTATTATTATTATTATTATTATTATTTCTATTAGATTTCCATTTTTCTTATTATTTTTCCATATATTGTTTTTTTGGTGCTTTTTCTTGTTTCTATATTTTGTATCTTTATATTAAAAGTAATATTTAATATTAATCAACTTTAGAAACTAAACGACTTAAAACTGAACTACTTTTGTAATTAAAAAAAATAAGAAAAATAAAATAACGTTAATCTTCTTAAATAAAAAAAAATAAATAAATAAAAAACTCATACTTTGACATTGCTACCTAAATAACACGTTTTCCTGTTCTTTTCAGTAATAAATAAATAAATAAATAATAATAAAAACATACAATTATTATTATTATTTTCTTTGTAAGTACTATAAGGAAACAATCAATTTGTACTTTTAGTTCTGATAAGGCATATTAATTGTGATTGAACAGGGATGCTAAGTACTAAATGAAATTTTGCTGAAAAAAAAAAATTTGGGGATATTTTGTTGGAAATATTAAGCTAAAAGAGGAGAATTTTCTTTTCAGATTTTAAAAGAAATAAGTTTGAAATTGATCTCGTGGTTTATTTTTATTACGTGTTGAAAAAGTAAAGAAAATGCCACATATGAGTTGATTATTTTCTCTATGGGATTTGTGTATGTGTAATTAAAATAAAAATAACAACATACTAAATAATTGTAGGTGAATCAGGACTTAAAAATAAGGTGTCATAATGTGAATGAACGATATTTTACATTAGTTTAGTCATGTTTAAAACTATAGAAATTAAAAATATAAACAGCAGGAATATTTACACTCGAGGATTAAGTAAATGTCTTACCTGCGCGTTAATAAATTCGAGAAGGAGAGAGAAACAATGAAAACTAATGCAGAATGAAAACTTGAGTAATTATTTCTAATTTCTCGTAAGAAAAAGATATGAATGACCCAAAAAAGATCAATTGATTTAGATGAAAAGTTTTAAAAAGAGTTGTGCAAACTGTCTTGTAACAAGAAAACTAAGGTAAGATTGATTGAATTGATTGGAATGTAAAAAATTGGGGATTTATGAGAAAATGAAACTGGGATTTTAAGGGAAGAAATTTTTTTTAGAATTCTGTGGTAGAATTTGAAGTGGGAATAATTCTTTAGATAAGAATACTGAAAGAACTTTAACCACAAGAAGAAAAAACCCTTGTTCAAAATGTAGTTAATTGATATTCTTAATAAAAAGGATACAAAAATGTAAGAAAACCGCTCCTTGAGTCCTGTTTTGTTACCAACATTTAAATATGTGAAATTTCAAGCTTCAGTTTTATTTTATGCAATGGGGATTGTTCCTATCTGCATTGGGTTTTATAAAATATATCGAGGGTTAATAATAGAATTGTAAAAAACACTAATTTAAATTTTTTTATTTTTAGCTTTTCCAGATTTCTTAACGAAAGTTTACGAGGCGGCAATGAGTTTACAGAGACGTTGGGAGAATGGCGAAGATGTGTACGTCACTTTACCACCAAGTTTGAGGTATCTTAGAAAGCCTAAGAAATATATAAGTGAAGTTGGTATCGAGACGATTCCTTCTAAGGAAATAGCCAAACTGCAAGATTATTCAGTATTTACTGGGGATTCTTCTTTCGTATATAATGAAAAGAAAGTAGAATCGGAAATAAATGAAAAATTTTCTTTAAGATTTAAAAAAGTTGTCATTGATCTTTTAGAAGCTATTGAAGTGGTGTCGCCAGAATATGAGGAAAAAACTATATTGACACAGAAAATTGAACAGTTGGTTGATAAGCTCGGAATTACGAATAGCAGAAAGCATAAATTAGTGAAAAAATTACAAGCTCTAAGTGTTAGAACTAAACTTTTTGTTGAGAGAGCAGCAGAAAAGAAACAAGAATCATTTAAAATTATGAATGAGTTTGAGAGGAAACATTATTACGATAATTTAGCATCAGATGAACCTAATATCTTACAATTTGTTGGTCTTCTGCTAGCCATTAATGAAATTCTCAAAGTTGATAAGGACATGAGAACTGGTAAAGACCTTGCCAAGATAGAAAAGAAATTGGAGAGTGAGTGTCTATCCAAAAACTCTGAAAGTAATCTGACATCTGCAAAACAAAATCCTTACAATAATCAGAATTTCTGCGAATGTTGTGAGCAGTATGTTAATTTTTCAGATAAGATTGGATGGTATAAGTACATTTTATCTTTGTTAACATCGAATCCCACGGGACGGAATTGTGTCTGCAGTCACAAAGTTATTTCTTCCGACATTTCAAATAATCTCAAACCAAACGGGGACTTCATGAATGGTGTTGAAAAAGAATACAAAAGATCTGAGGAAATATCTTCATGGTTTTATCTCTCTTGGGTATTTGGAAATAAAACTGAAAATATTGAATCAACTGAAAATGAAAACGAGGAGCATGTTTCATGGCAATTCTGGACATGGATTTATAATTTTATGTTCAGAGGCAAATGTGTAAATAATAATAATCTTGTAATTAATTGTGTAAGTAATTTTTAACATTGTATATATATACTTTCACTTTTTTTTAAAAATTTGATAAAAAAAAAATAATTTTAGTACTGTTTTATTGCTAATAAAAATTAATATTTTGGAAATATGTCATTTTAAATTTCCTTTAAATATTGGATATTTGAAAGTTCTCAAAGCTTAACTCTCGTCACCACACTAAGAATCTACCAAGGATTTATTGGCAAGAATTCAACTATACAAGTCTTATAATTAAGGAAGAATACAAATATCATAATAATAAATAGGATTTTTATTCAAGTTAATAACTGGTTGCAGGAAATATATATACATATATGCCAAGAAATAAATCCAAATGAACTACATTCAAGTGTATTTTTAAAATAATTAAATTTATGTACAAATAATGTTAAATTTCAAAACAAAAGCTAATGTACAGGTTTTGCACCGAGATAAGATCCATCTAGTGTTCCTTCTGGGTAGTAGTCCTCCTTAGAACGTTTTCCTAAAAGGTACTCTTTTTGTCTTTTCCATACCATCATCCTCCATCTAGCAGCCTAATATATATATATATATATATATATATATATATATATATATATATATATATATATATATATATATATATATATATATATATATATATATATATATATATATATATATATATATATATATATATATATATATATATCGTGGGCGTACTGACAAAATTGACCAAGTCAAAAAACCCAGTTTGTGTGAAATTACAACTTAAAAGTTCGTAGTAATACGAAAATTCAGAATTAATATTTAGTTCATATTATAACGTTTTTTTTTCTTTCTTGGTTATTTTATTAAATCCTGATTTTTCGTACTTAGAACCTTAAACTGTAGTTTCACATAAACTTGGTTAATTTTGCCAGTACACCCACTATATATATATATATATATATATATATATATATATATATATATATATATATATATATATATATATATATATATATATATATATATATATATATATATATATATATATATATATATATATATATATATATAGGTGGGCATCGTTACTCAAGAAAACAATTCCGTTACTCCGTTATCGTTATTCTGTTTCTTTGAAAGGAAAAGTAACGAAATTTCCATTACTTTTAGTTATTGACTACGACATTAAATACGGTAACTTAGGTAATTTATAAATTTGTGTATATTAAATTTTCAACCTTATTAAAAAGGTTAGAGTCTAGGGCTTTTCATCTTATCAACTCTCCCGCTCTCACTAATTATCTCCAGTCTCTTTCTGCCCATCGAATTGTTGTGTCAGTCTCTCTATACTATTGCTATTACAATGGACACTGCTCTTCTGTACTCTCTAATCTTATTGAGAAGGGCTCGTGTGACACGTCTTTCTACGCAGTCTTACCTTTCTTTGTCCAACTCTCTGACCCCAGACTTTACCGCTATGCTCAATCTTACATGTACTATACTGATAAAGTCTGGAACACACTCCCTTCATCTATTTTCCAAACTTCCTTTGACTTACACACTTTCAAACGCCGTGTATTTGCTACATATCGGCCTTTAATTTAACCAGGTTTCAGATTTTCTCCCTAACTCTGGTGGAAATTTTAGTAGGCCGAGCTAGCCTTTGCCCATCAAAATATATATATATATATATATATATATATATATATATATATATATATATATATATATATATATATATATATATATATATATATATATATATATATATATATATATATATATATATATATATATATATATATATATATATATATGGAAAAAAATTTAAAAATCATATACATTAATAGACATTTTAAATAATCATAATAAATTCCTTACAGCTTTTTGCGCATCCATGCATTCATAAAAATCTTCCAAATAGTCTTTACATTTTTCTCGTGATTTATAATTGTCAACACCGTAAGCTTGCAAACAGTCAAAGAATTGCAATTCAAAATCCCTACATCTCAGACTTCTTTGTGCTGTTCTAACTCCAGCACATAATCCTGTTGTTTTTGATTCACTAAAAAATGGTGATAAATTATTCATTCTGTCAACAACAAAAAATAAATATATATATATATATATATATATATATATATATATATATATATATATATATATATATATATATATATATATATATATATATATATATATATATATATATATATATATATATATATATATATATATATATATCAGTTGGAAAAAAAGCTGAAGTTTCTTCTGTTTAATTTCTTTTTTTTAAATAAATATTTTGAAATCCAGAAAACATTTTAACAAAAATTTTACCCAACTGTTTATTTGTAGTACATAGTGCATTTAATGTAAAGTCTGCTTCAGTTGAAATCATTCAAGATGGAGGAGACCACTTGTCACGGGTTCAAATCCAGATAATTATACTTTTATTGAAACTTAACAGATTTGGCAGTCTTCCAGATGAGAAGGAATCTGAGAGTTACTCACATTTTAATGTCATAATTCCTAAAGAGAAGGGCTACTCACTGTTAATGGGAGTTTTTCAGTTAAGGTATCTAGAAAGGACATTTCATAATATGGACAAGAGAAAATGTTTTACCTAGGAGCCAGGTAGAACAGTAGAGAGATTGAAAATACAACTGTGGATGCAAATGACAATGCACATGATGCAACGAAATTAGTTAACATTTTTAATGCTTATTTTGCATCAGTGTTTTTGGAGGAAAGATTTTATAATAGTTTAGAAAGAGTTCTTGTATGCATATAATAAATAGGCTGCTGAGTTGGACATTGTGATTGAGGTAAATGAAATAATTTCTTTACTGGACTTTCGTGACCCACATAAATTTGTAGGTCCTTTATGATACCGATATATAGTAGAATCATAAAGATAGTAGTAGCAGTATTGCAATGGCAATGTATTTGATTATTTAATAATATCTTATGTTTGCTGAAGTGCCATATGTGAAAAAAATGATATACATTGTTCCCATGTATAGGAAAGGAAGTAAGGAATATATGAAAACTATAAGTCAGTTAGCTTAACATTTCTGGTTGTTGAATTTTTGGAAAAGTTACTGAAAGTCATGTAAAGAAGAAATGGATTAAAAGAAACTGTATGGCTCCCGGGACAGTTGGAAAGGGCAGATTGTGTCATACAAACTTTTTAAAATTTATAGATGCATTACTGACTGATTAACCAGGAAGATCTAGTTGATGTCATATATTTAGACAAGCAAAGTCTTTGATAAGGTATACCATATATGGCTGATGCAAAAGTTATAACACTGGTGTAAATGGAGTGAGGTATGGTTGAATAAAAGTGATTCAAGAATAGAAGGCAGTGTGCATTATTGAATGCCATAAAAAAAAATGGTCTGGAGCATGGACTTAAATTTAAGGATTCTAAATTTGCAGATGATATCAAGGTAGCTACCTCTATAAGAAACAATAACATATACAAGGATTCAATGTGATCTAAAGAGATTCTTGGGTGTTTATATGTGGCAAATACATTTTAATAGTAAAATTGAGCAAGTTCATGCAAGTTACTCAAATGAAAAATTTACTAAATTGGAATTGGCCTGAGTTTGTGAACCATGAAAACAATTTCTGTGTGATTAAAAGCAGTAATCTGAAAGTGACTAACCAGTGTTTAGAAATATGGAATTGAGCTAATAGGATGTTAGGTATAGTCTCAAAATATACTGTATAGTTTTTTATTTATTTAATGCTTTTATATGAGTAAACTATAATATTATACTGACCTTAACATATGTTAAGACAGTATTAAAGTTTGTGCACAAAATTAAGTCCTTTATTTAAGAAAAGATATAGATAAGTTGGAACATCAAGGATTTTTAGCTTTGAAAGTAAGGGTTATGAGAAAAGACAGAGTCAAGCTTTTATGACTATTTTTCTAATGAAAAATATAGGTTAGAAATTTTACTATTTTGTTGAAAAAATAAAGGTAAAAATATTACTAATTTGTTCCAAACATCCAAATGAAACATGAAATTTAATTTAAAACCCATGAAATTTGAAAAAGTGTGATAATTCTAGATACAGGTTATATACTCTCATCAATTTATTATGGGCACTTCCACCTACTAACTGGTACATATGAGAGTTAAAGTACCATACTGCTTGAAGTACTAAAGAAAATACATAAACTATTTATAAGCAACAGTTCTTACTACCATTATAAATCCTAATGATTGACAAAGATATTGTATATATTAAAAATTAATTTCATAAACTCTTGGTAATTCACAAGTATAATACAAAAGTTAAAAATATATATATATATATATATATATATATATATATATA
>SEYY01021946.1:115000-117500 GCA_009176605.1 Armadillidium nasatum
TTTATATTTATTTTACTGTTTTTACGGCATTAAAATAGATATTCTTGATTTTCCTACATTTATAACATTGTTCAAAATTATTTTTTCCTATGGATGGGGGAATTCATAACAAACGGGGTATATTCTCTCGTCGGTCGGGGAAATCGTTACTGTGTTCGCTCTCAAAAACAAAACAAAAACAAATGAAAATGTTCCTTAAAAGTTAGTTGTACGATATGTTATTAAATCGTCTTAAATGATATATATTGTGTAATACCGGTCTATAATAAACCAACTAATTTTAAAACCGAGTTTTAGTTATTATGCATAATTGTAGAGCTTTAATTGTGAAACAAGTCTCTTCTAAATAATACACTTAAGGTATGTAAATATTGTAAACTCCTTATGTTATTGATATTGTTATATTTAGTTGATATATTATTATATTATTATTTTTTATATTGATATTGTTATATATTATTATTATATTGGTTAGTATATTATTATTATTATTGCTTAATGTTATTTTATAGGTCTCATTAAGATTTGAATAAAGCCTACTTTGAGGTCGTTCTTTTACTTCAAATATTACTAATTGTTAATATATTTTTGTGTGCGTGTGTGTGTGTTTTTTAGTTTGCAAAATCGTTTTCCACCGTCCAATTAACCTAAAAAAAAATTATTTCACAATTTTTATTTTTGATATAGGAAGAAAACATTATAAGAGAATTAGGAACATTATAAGTGAATTAGGAATGAACTTAACCAGTCAATAAGAAGAGCAAAGAGAATGGCAGAAATTAATTTAGCAAGGAACAGTAATATAGACCTGAAAAAGTTTTTTAGCTTTTATAAATTTAAAAGCAAGAATAAGAAAATTGGCCCAATTAAAATTGATGGGAATTTAGTAAGTTCAGATAAGGAATTGGTTAATATTTTCAATGCTTATTTTGCATCAGTGTTTACTGAGGAAAGGTTGGATAGCAGTTTAGAGACTAATAGCTCTAGTATACATGTAATGAATAGGTGTACAGCATTTGAAATTGAGTTAAATGAAATCGCATCTTTACTAGAACATATTGACCCAAATAAGGCAGCGGGTCCGGATGGTGTATGTATGGTAGAATTCTAAAAGAGGGGAGTAGCAGTATTGCAAAGGCACTGTATTTGATTTTTAAGCAATCTATTGCTTTTGGAGAGGTACCTGAGGACTGGAAAACGGCATATGTGGTGCCCATTTTTAAAAAAGGTAGTAAGGAAGATTTAGGGAACTATAGGCCAGTTAGTTTAACATCTCTGGTTGTGAAAATTTTGGAAAAGCTACTGAAAAGTCATATAGAGAAGCATTTAGATGATAAGATACTATATAACTCCCAGCATGGCTTTAGAAAGGGTAGATCATGTCAGACAAAGCCATGCTATCTCGATCTAAGAAAATACTCTTTCAGTAATAGAGTTAATAATTTTTGGAATGGTTTGCCACAAGAGATTGTTGACTGTGATTCTCTTGTCAAATTTAAAAGGGGGCTAGATAGATATATGAATGGTTTAGGTATTATGTAGTATAACTTGACTAAGCCAAATTGGCAGGTATATATGAATTTTTAGATCAACAGATCAACCTATGACTAAGCCTAACAGCAGTTTTTTGTAGTGGGTGATAGCTCATTGAATATTGCATGTATAATTGGGCTTAGTTTTACTTTTATCTTTGCATGAATGAACTGATAACTAGGGATAGGATAGACCTAGTCTTTCGTGCATATATTAGTATTGTTAGTTATTATTTGTTTGGACTGGGACAGTCTCAATAGGCCCTTGTGGCTTCTAACTGTCTCTATTTTTCCTATGTTCCTAAGTTACACATTTTTTAATTAAGAATTTTTTGTATACCTAACAATTTTGATGCTGTGCATGGGAAAACTTTTAAAAAATTTCCTGTGCACAGAATCAAAATCATTGGTATACAAAAGTTGTTCTAAATAAAAATTGTGTATCTTGTGTAACTTTATAACCTTTAAAAAATTTCACATAGACTGGCAAAATAATTTAAAAAGTTGCCGCAAATTTTTTGTGGTTAGTTTTACCTCGCTTTTGAACATTAATAATTTTCTAAACAGTAAAGATTTACATTATTTTAAATGTAAACACTTATCTTTCATGTTCTTCAAATCTTTCAAGTTCGATGGTTAGGTGCTAAATATATATATATTTTTTTTTGTGACAGACCTTAGAAAATTTTTCCAATTTTGTCAAAAACCTACTCAAAAAGGGGGAAATATTTTTGAGTTATTGTTGCCATTTATTAAACTACTTTTATACAGAACATTGAAATATGAAGATTAATCTACCAAAAAAATCCAAACTTGAGAATCTATAGTTTCATAAAATTTTTTTTTTAAAATTTACCTTTTGAGAATGAATAGTTTTTTTTTTAATAAATTTAATTTATATAATATATATATATATATATATATATATATATATATATATATATATATATATATATATATATATATAT
>SEYY01021946.1:122500-145000 GCA_009176605.1 Armadillidium nasatum
ATATTCATACTTCATTGTTTTCAATTATAATATTATGAGTGGAATATTTTTAGTAAGTCTAAACTTACTTCCTTTAAGCCAGAATATTTTATTTGTACTCGTATTTTTAAACAGTAGCAACTTTGATATAGATCTGTATATTTAGTATTTATTTACATTTAATTAAAAATAAAATCTTTTAAATATAAATAACGTGATACGTTTGCGAAACATTTTTAATATGTATATGAAAGTTTAAGAATTTATTACCCAACCGAATACCAGATATATCTGCTGCACCTCTTTATTATATATATATATATATATATATATATATATATATATATATATATATATATATATATATATATATATATATATATATATATATATATATATATATATATATATATATATACTTTTAATACATCATAGGAAAAGTACACACCAAATTAAACCAATATAAAATCTGGAACCACAAATACAAATGAATAACTTTTAACTTAATTTTCCAAATGTAAAATAATAAAAACCAAATATACCCACGATTATTAAAAGCACGATGAGTACTTTTGAAACAGTAACCCAATATTCATCTCAATACATAAATCCTTATTTCCTTCTATTCTTGCGAGTCTTTTCCTTTATTTTCGTCCTTTGCCTCTGAAGAAGGTAAAGAAGGCTTTAGTTCTTTGACAGAATCTAAGTTTTCTTCTGATTGTTTAAAAGTCGTACTTGTAGGAACAAGCGTTTGATATGGTGAGCTAGAATGCTTTTCATTTGTCATTTGGGTATTATATGAATACGGATTTTTAACATTTACCGATGCATTCTTCTCAAGACCAGCAGACACTGAATCTGAAAAAAATATTGTTTAAACAACAAAATCGCCAAAACCGACAATTCTTAATATAAAAATAAGCATTAGTGATGCAATTTTCAGAAACATTTCTTCATTAAAATAAAAACCTACACTTCGTATTTTAAAATTATAAATAATCACAATAAAAGGGGTCACATAGATATCTATTTAAACTGAATAGCCTAATTCTTTAATAGCTTGGTTTATTTTTAATTGTAATCAAAATAGATATTATGTATGATATATTACTGTACTTACTAAGTTTAATATCGATATAGTTGACAGGAACTATACCGGAACGTTGTCCATTTGATGCTAGAGGCCATAATTTATCTGTCTGTTTCTCATAAGGTGCAAGCTTTAAGTAATCTCCAGCGTTGAAAGAAAGTTCCTCTGGGCTTTGAGCCTAATATATATATATATATATATATATATATATATATATATATATATATATATATATATATATATATATATATATATATATATATATATATATATATATATATATATATATATATATATATATATATATATATATATATATATATATATCAGTCAATTAATGTGAAGTTAGGGTCTAAGACTGAGCTCTTTAAATTATATTAGGTGTGATTTGTATTGGCATTTTTCTTTTCCTTTATACTTATTTTATTTTTTACATATTTTTTACTCCTTCCTTTAATAGGGCTTTGCCGGTTTGATGAGGTGGTATGAATTAAAATTAAAATAATAATAATGAAAATAATATATGCTTAAATTTTGCAACAAATTTGTATCTATAATGGTGTTTTACTTCTCCGAAGTAGAAGTAAGAGTTTTGAGATATAAATTCTATTAGTCGAACCATAAATCACTCCAACTTTGTTCTTTAATATTTATCTTTTCTTCAACTTACAGGAATCAAATATTTTTATGAAATATGCAGTATAAAACTCATCGCAATAAGAAAATGAGAACCAGGAAATAGTGATAGTAGAAAGTCAAATTTTTTACATGAAAAAAAAAAAAAAAAAAAAAAAAAAAAAAAACAAACAAAAAAAAAGTCAGAAAGGAAGTACAAAATAAATCAAATATAGAAATCAGTAGTTTGAGAAATAGCAAAAGAAAGAGTAAAGTAGAGAAGTAGAGAGATTAAAACTACTGTAGATATTTTACAATTCCTCTCTTGTTGGCCGATCTGAACCTATTGGAAGCTTAGCAAAGGAAATGCAGATGGTACATCAAATATTTATACACCTTCACTTTTGTATTACCTCGAAAATGAGTGTTTTTACCTCTGACAATCTTTTTATCACCTTAAATTGTTCTTTTTGTAACTTTAAATTTTTCGAAATACAAGTGGCCCCCTTTTTTCCCAAATTAATACGACAGAAAAACTATTTTTTAACTGGGAGTGATTAGTCAAATGATGTTCTATTAAGTTAGTAATGAGAATCGGCAACATTTCACCTTGAGGACAAATATGGAATAATACGAGTCATATTGAGAAATTCCTTGATCAAAGATCAACGAGATTTATTTCTTTTTTCAATAAATATATTAATATCTCCATCCGTCTATTAGTTTCCAAATATAACTCTCACTCATGGCAAAACTTGTCAAAATTATTTTCATTTTGAGTTATAGAGTAGGTTTAAAGATTCTCAAAATTTTCTCTACAATTAAACTTTGTAAATTTTTCTTATTCCGACAGTTTTCTTAGTTTCTTTTTCTTACAAGCTTTTTTGACGATCTACCTATAAATTTCAGACAAAACTTGACAGGTTGTTTTAACAAATTTTGAATCTCTGGAACATTTTTTTTGTTTTGTTTTGTTTTGAGGTGGATGAAGCATGTCAAAGAAGGTAGGGAAGATCGTAAGGTGACATAATAGACGGGCGACCATCTACAAACTACAGAGACGAATGAAGACTGTGGTTTCAGGTATGCCCATGGAGTATTCTAAGTTGACCTTCCTGAGGGACAATGGACAATAGCTACAACTATTGAGGAAATGAAAACTGCATTGGTGGAAAGACTTGGAGATTTGCATTGAAGGATTTTGCTACTCAGGTGGCGTGGGTCACATTGAAGTAATATCGGTCAGATATCACACAACTTTCCTCTTATAGTCATGCAATTTCAGATTTTGCAATAAGAAAGGTCCTCAAAATTAGTGTATGCCAAGCCCACTATCAACAAGTTCATATATTTTGTTTGTAAAACCTGAAATTACATTGATCAAGAGAGCTTATGATAATAGCAATGGGATAAAAAGGCCCAGCCATGAAAAAATACAATAAAATCCCTTTCGAATTTCAACAAAAGGCATGATCTTATGGGTAAAAAAATTGTACCACCATTACTAGACTGAACTCGTAAAAAAGTTAAAATATGAGTGAGAAAGTTATTCTTGAAATAAATATTAGATAGCTGAAAATATATTCACCTTGTAATTAAATTTGGCAACAGCATAATAACCATTTCCTTCTTTAACATCCTTTTCACTCAGTTTTTCTTTTCGCCTCATTTTGTTGATAAGTTTCCACATAAGAACTGGGCCTATATATACTGAAGCAACAAAAATCATCATGGGCCAAGCAGACCTCCTGGAAGTTTCTCCAGAAAACTCTTCAAACGAAGCATTTGCTGCTTCTTTCCATGCCAATTCCGTGGATGGATCTTGTGCCCTTAAACCTGATTGAAAAATGAATTAACAATTAGATCTTGAAGTATTTCAAAACTAAATATGAAAGAAAAGACACCTTTATTTTCACTAAAGCTAGTTACTTTAAAAATGAAAAAGTGTTGTTAGTGGAGGCTATGTTAGTAAGACAAAAAATGACTTGATATGATTTGGATATGTGTATTACAACCATGAGGATACAATTACCAAAATCAAGAAGAGATAGTAAAAAGGTGGAAAGACTACAAAATGTAATAAAGAAAGGAAGAAAAGATGTACTTGTTAACTCCTCATTTCAATCATTTTTTATATTCTTTTGAATATAAATATATATATATATATATATATATATATATATATATATATATATATATATATATATATATATATATATATATATATATATATATATATATATATATATACCTAATAGATAAAAAAGCCTTTTTAAAAGCCACTGGATGCTACGAATAAGGGTAAATGCTGAAAGTATTTGACCAAACTGTTCTTTAAGTCTTGAAAGATTTTCAGCTACTGAAAGTACGGCATTAAATGAACTGAAAATAGAAAAACAAACTAACCATAAGTGTTCAGCATGCTGGAGGTATTGTACCCTAAATATATGTCAATTTCATATTCTATGCTCATTAAATTATTTTTACTTTTATTTGCTTAACCCAATTATTTTTTTTTGTTTTGATTTGTTTGCTTCTCTACATTTTAAGTAATTTCTTTTCTCTCTACTTCGTTATCGCTACTGTTACATTACGGTAGAGTGATTGTCACGTGCTTGAAAGTGCTGGTTCGTTATCCCTTACGCATCCTAGGTAGACTCTATCTAGATATGTTCCTCTCCCCGAATAGGGCAAATGCGAACTTAAAACTCTCTCTTTCAAGCCCCAAATACAAATGTTTTATTGTGAATCAAAAGATTAATAAGAACTATCGATATCTCTATTTTTTTACGATTAAGGCTTAATCATTTTCTAACATTACTATCCTCCTCTATTTAGCAGAAAGTCTGGTTACATGCAAGAAGAATTCTTTACTTTACTTTTTGCTGGGTTAATTTTCAATTCCTTAGAAGCACATTCCTTCACAAACTCCCTCATCAACATTCTCAGCTGCTCCCCAGATACTGCAATTAACACTGTATCATCCGCAAACAACAAGACATTTACCTCCCATTCACCTTTTCGGCTTCTCAACCTAACACCTCTCCTTTTCTTCTCCATCCTGCTAACAATACTATTCATAAACACAATAAACAACCACAGCCACATAACACATCCCTGTCTCAGCCCAACTCCCACGTTAAACTATTCCATCAGTTTCCTCTTCACTCTCACTCTCGCTCTACAGTTCTTATATGATTTAATTACATTCAATAATCTCTCTCACTTCCCACTCCCTTAGTACCTCAAACAACTTCCTCCTACACACTCTGTCATACTACTTTTCGAAGTCCATAAAACAAACATACCCTACTCTTTTTCAAGCAATTTCTCACCAATCAATTATTCTGTGTGGACACCTGGTCCACACATCCCTTACCCTCTCTAAACTCCCTTGTTCCTCACCCAATAACCCTTCTTGTCACTTCTCTCACTCTTGATACCAAATCAAGCCCTATAATACAGTAGCTATGCTAGATTGTTAACTGAATATTGTGCATAAGTTTGGATAAATTACCATAAAAAGTACATTTAAATGGTTAAGGGAGTACAAAGTAAAGATGGGAGAATGACTTGTAATTTCAAAGAATGTTACACGATGAGATTTACAGAAATTAGCATATTTTCTATAGAGAGATTTCTTAAAGGAAATATGATTCAGGGTTATAAAATGACCATTTATCAACTCTACTGAGAAGAATAAGTTCTTTAAACAAGAACATGATAGAAGAACTAAAGGTCATAATAGATAAATAAAAAGAAAAACTGTCAGCATTTGAGAATATACTTCTTCAGCAACCAAGTATTAAATGTTCAGATTGGTTTGCCTGAGGATGATAGCTAATGGTTAACACTTATTTAAAAAAAAAAAAAAAAAAAAAAAAGTTTGCATCTCATGGGCATTGCCCTATTCGTGAAGAGGAACTTTTCTAGGTAGTATATACCTAGGATCCCCAAGTGGGATCGAACTGGCGCCCTCAAGCACGTGAGTCAATCACTCTATCGTTTGAGCCACTGTAGACGGTTACATGCAACCTCTAAAAATAAATTTAGTATATATGTAAATGATTTGAGTATTATATACTTAACAAATATATATATATATATATATATATATATATATATATATATATATATATATATATATATATATATATATATATATATATATATATATATATATATATATATATATATATATATACACCTTTGAAGTGCATAATATGTAGATTCAATCATCATATTAACTGATCCAAAAGTATGAACAATTCTTTCTATATTTGCAAATGCTTCTCTGGAGCTTTCCTGTGCTTCTTCAGTGAAACTATATATATATATATATATATATATATATATATATATATATATATATATATATATATATATATATATATATATATATATATATATATATATATATATATATATATATATATATATATATATATATATATATATATATATATATATATATATATATATATATATATATATATATATATATATATATATATATATATATATATATATATATATATATATATATATATATATATATATATATATATATAAGGGATGCACAGTGGTGCACTGAAGCTAGTTTGCTGAATCTGAGTCTTCAGTCAAATTTTTTTCAATAAGGTGACTTTGGAATAAGACACAGCTAGAGGAAGAGAAAATTTTAGCTGCAATAGCCAATAATAATTGAAATATACCATAATAATTTACCAAAAAGAAAACTCAAATATTCTTAAAGCACCTGCTGCTGTACTACCTATATAAAATAGATAATGTGCAAATGTAACATCACAGAATGTCAAGGGAGTTTACAAGTTGGGGACAGTTTATTTGTCTTTTAGCTTAAAACTCGACCCTATATTCAAAAGAAGGGTGGAACTGGAGCTCCCCCAAATGTGAGACCTGTACTCCATACAAGGGCAGATAAGACCTATAAATAAGTGAAATAACTTTGAAAGAAAAAAATTCCTACAACCTAAACAAAACTCCTAGTTTCCTTAAAGCTACTTTATAAATAACAACCACCATTGTGAAATGAAATTTCCAAGAAAAATTTATTGTTTATGTTATTAACAGGTAACATGGGAGAGATGTTGATAGAGTAGGAGAGTTGGAAGGTGTTGTTGAGATAAAGAAAGAATTTGAGTTTTTAAAGAATTGAATTTCACAAGGTTGAGGCAACCACACCAGGAAATCGCATCCAGATCCAGTAAGAAAAGAATAAGAAAGGAAATTGAGAAACTACTCTAGATGCAGAAAGACGGAGCAGATTTAAATGGACAGTTGAGTCATAGGAATAAGAATGAACAACAGAGTTGAAAGTGCAGTTGAGATCATTGATGAAAAGTAAGAATAAAGTTGGAGATAGAACAGGTCCCTGGGGAATAACACAATTCTTAGAAAAAGAGAAAGAGGTTATCCCATCAACAATGATCATGGAATGATCTGACAAAACTAGATATGAGTAAGCAAAGAGAAATAGGAAACTGAACAGAAGTAAGCTTAGAGAAGAGTGAATTGTACCATGCCCTATCTTCAAGCACCACCACTCAAGACTCCCCATAATCCTTAATGGCAGAAGACCTTAAATCAGATGACAGGAAAGTATGTTACCAGTTGACCTCAGTCATCAAAAGCCATACTGTGATCAGAAAGAAGGGAATGAGACTAGATTATCCAGGGAGTTGAGGAGAGTTTCAAAGATTTTAAACAACAAAAGTGAAAGCTGTAGGACGATAGTTGGTAGTATCAGTGGCTACCCCTCATTGGGATCTGCTCAACAAATATGTAATTCCATATTGGGGAAAACTATTAGTATTGATTACTGGAGGAAGAGCTGAACAAGGACAAGTGACAACTAAACTTCCAGAATTGAGGAAAACTAATAGTATTGCTGTTGAGGGAGTAGAATCAAATGAGAACCGGTTACAAACAAGATACATACTTCCTCAGAACTCAAGAGAGGAATGCCATCTGGGCCACTAGCATTAGATCTCAGGATCTGATCCGATCATTTGTAATCCCACCTGCGAGAATGATTAGGAGTAGGGATGCAAAAATCATTAATGATGAAAGTAGATGAAAAAATATTTTCCCTTTCAGGAGTGGTAGCTACGGATCATATGGAACACCTAGATAAGAAATTTTTGAATTTTTGAGGACGCAACTGAATTTGAAAAAAATCATTCACAAATATTTGAATATTCCAGCATCTTCTGTTCCTGTGAAAAGAATCTTCAGCTTCACAGGAAAGGTTAATCGCCCTGACAAATGTAGATTGACAAAAATTTTTAAAATATCAATGTTTGTGAAATGCAACAATAACTAAAATCATGCTTTTAATTTTTACACTTGAAGAGAAAGATTAATAAAAGCTTACAGAATTAATAAAAACTTAATTATTTTCAAATATTTGTATTCCCTATTTACCTTAATTAAATTTTTATATATTTTACTATATTGTTTACAATAATTCAGAATGTAGGAATGGATCTCAAATCTCAATAGTATAAGTTTACATGTTAATGACTAAGCTTTTATATTAATTTTTTTGAAATGTACTTGTACTTATACTTAAGTACAATCCATATTTCTTGAACTTGTACTTGAACAATTATGATGTATTCATACTTAAGTAAAGTGACCTGTACTTGAACCCCAGCCTGATATATATATATATATATATATATATATATATATATATATATATATATATATATATATATATATATATATATATATATATATATATATATATATATATATATATATATATATATATATATATATATATATATATATATATATATATATATATATATATATATATATATATATAATATATATATATATATATATATATATATATATATATATATATATATATATATATATATATATATATATATATATATATATATATATATATATATATATATATATATATATATATATATATATATATATATATATATATATATATATATATATATATATATTGCCTAAATGTCCAATGGATAATCTTTCTCTAATTACTATTAATAGAGGTTTACACCATCAAACAAATCTAAAGTATGATTAACCCATTTACTTTACTACTTCTATCTGTAACATTAGGACCATTTACTTTTCAAGACAGTTTATTTTAACAATTTTAAGCACTTTTTAAAGCTGTTACAATATCCCTTAAATATTTGGGTATACTAGCACACTTTACTCCTAACCATGCACTTCCCTCACCCTTGAATAGCCATCATTTTACCAAGTCATTTATAAAACAAATACTTTTTCTTTACCCTCAAATATAACATCTAAAAGAAACAGAAATGGCTTTTAAAAATTTTTATTTCTGCATATCTAGTAAAATTTCTCTAACAACTAATGATCAATCTTGTTTACATCTTTATATATATATATATATATATATATATATATATATATATATATATATATATATATATATATATAATATATATATTATATATATTATATATATATATATAATATATATATATATGCCAGTATTCAACTTTGATGGCAATACTGAATATATTAATTCTTACCCTGAGTTATGGGGCAATCGGGGTCCACCAAAAGAGTTATAATAATTATTGTATGGAGAATAAGAATTATATCCACCATAAAAAGGTCGATTATATGATGGTGAATATCCACTGTAAGCATTGTAACTCAGCGGATTAGAATAAGATGTATTAGAATAAGATGAATTAGCATTCCTTGGCGGAGGTAAAGGAGGTCGAGGAGGGATTCTTGCTGCTCCAGAATCAAAATTAGGCGAATATATCAAATTTGGTGGTTCTGATTCATGACTGAAATATATATATATATATATATATATATATATATATATATATATATATATATATATATATATATATATATATATATATATATATATATATATATATATATATATATATATATATATATATATATATATGGTAATTTGAGTGCACAAAATAGTCTGAAATCAATATTTTTAGTGATTTTGTACACTAAAAACACCAAAAATAAAAAAAAAAATTAACCAAGTAATAACTACAATCATTTAACAATACATCATACTTCTTTAATGGTATTATCATTTGACTTTGTACTACCAGGTTGTTGCATCAGTATTGAAAGGAATCATACAATATTTTATAGCTATTTTGAAGTTTAAAAAAAAAAAAAAATGACATTTATTTGACAGAGTGGCCTGTTAATCGATTTTAATCATTATTGCACAGAGCAGAGAAAATGCAAAAAACATAAGAATAAAAACCAAAACTATTACCTGAAAAGACCTATAACATCATTTATTCAACTAGCAAATATCTACACTTTTCACCAATAAAAATATGTCTTCAACACGAACAAGACTCTGATTATGACTTTCATATGCAACAAAAATTTTTTTATACACTGACATATCCAACATTCACAATATTAGGCCTATCTACTGGCTGTTAGGTCCACTTCTACCCATAAGTCCAGATTAGGTCATCGAAGTAGTTTATTAAGATTTTAAAAATTTACTAAAATTCTAAAATCTATCAAACTAGTTTGACTTAATCTAACCTGTACTTCAAGTGTAAAAGTACACCTAATAGCCAGCAAATAGGCCTACCTCACGAACATTGGATATATCAGTGTGTAAAAAAAAAAAAAATAAATAAAAAAAAAAAGATTAAAATATCTATGACAAACAAATTGATTCTATATATATATATATGGTAAAGGTGGAGATTGTTTCTGAGTTTCGATTGTTAAAAAATATCGGAGAAGCCTATCGTAAACAAGAGAGTTGTCAGAGGTACGAGGTACTATTACTAGACATAGACACAATTATTATTACTTACTTTTCTAGCAGAACCTAATTCGACTTATCATAACCTGAACTACCGAAATTGCCGCAAAAAGAGGCCTAACCTACACAAGAATTTCCCGTAAGAGACCTAACGTACACAAGAACGTGTGCACGACATAGTAGTCTAGGGCAAATTATAGACAGGAAAATATCGATTAAAAATAAAATATTGACATAAAAAAATATCGATATAAAAAATATCGAAACTCAGAAACAATCTCCACCTAAGCCTATATATATATATATATATATATATATATATATATATATATATATATATATATATATATATATATATATATATATATATATATGAAATGGCTCTACACAATTTTTACAAAATTTTGGTAATGCCAATGATCCTACCATTTTGTCATACTAGAAACTTATAGGCTATATTGTTAGTTTTAAATCCCTATGCATAGTTCCAGTCAAACTTGCAACGCACAGGGATGTTGTTAGTTTCAGGAACCTGGTCTCATACAAAAATATCCACTACTGTCAGTTCCACAATTACCAAAAAAAATTTAAAATTTTAAAATAGCTATAAAATTTTAAGCGATTAACCTAGTACTGCAAAGCCAAATGATAATTTACCAATAAAATAATACAATATGTTCTTATATCCTGGTAATTATTACACTTAGTTTTTTTTATATTTTTTGGTATTTTTAGTGTACAAAATCATCTTTCATGCCTCAACTGAAAAATAATAGATTTCAAACCTTATTATCTTAGTGTTTTAGATATATTAAGGAAAAAAAATAAAAAACTCCTATGTACTCTAGAATTATATATATATATATATATATATATATATATATATATATATATATATATATATATATATATATATATATTATCTCTTAGTTTATATATTTTTTAGTAATTTTTCATAATATAAACTGGAAATGTAATGTATATTGAAGAAAAAATATAAAAATGGGTCAGAAAATCAAATTTGGTAAATTTAAAAAGTTAAAGTACTAAAAATCCTGTTATAAAATAATATATTGGGCTGACTACACTAAAAATGCCTATGCCTTATAAGCAGAGAACAACATTATAAAAATTATTGATATTAATATAAAGATATTTCATAACATTTACTAGGTATTTGAAATACTTTAAAAGTGTATTTCAACACCTTTTTACATTTTTTTCTATTTAGGTTAAGCCTATTTACTGGCCATTAATGTACATTTACCGGTACCTTTCAAGTCAAGGTTAGGTAAAGTCAAACTAATTTGTTAGATTAGTATCAATGTATTTCTACATTAGTATGGATATAGGCACTATTTTCAGATCTTCCTCAGCTTAATATCTTACGCAATGTTGTCAAAATTCCAGATAACAACCAAGCTTTAAGATGTTCAAAATCTACTTTTACTCCTTATGTGCATTTTAATTTAGCAAATTTGATTTTCTGACCCATTTTTATTACTTTTCTTCAATATACATTATATTTCCAGTTTATATTTTGAATAACAACTAAATACCCTACTGATAAAAGTCTTTCTTACCTTGACCTCATAGCATTAACATTCTGTCTGTACATATTATAATTATCTGCCATAGTGAAATTCTCTCATCAAAGCAAACTTTCTATGGTAAAAAGAAAAATAAATAAATGAAATTTAGATATTTACACAAGCTAGAACATATACAAGAGTCATAAGATAGATATTTATACAAATTCTTTTAGGTTCCCTTGCTATGATCAAATTAGTAACAACTCTAAAGTAAAAATTTTGCTGTACAACTTTCCCTTCGACCAAAGCAACTAGACAAACTGTTATCTAAGCAGGGTTGCCATATGAGTTTCTGATATGAAGGCTATGTATGGATTTTACCAAACGAAATTTAAAAAAAAAAAAAAATATCAAACCATCTTCAAAGTTACTTTGTTAATTTAATATAACATTGTAATGATTTTTGCTTCTATGTGGTTTATTATTTAATTCAGTCGAAGAAAGAGGTAATGTTTCTAATTTGACCATTAATTTTGAAAAAAATGTTAAACGAAGAATAAATATCTCCACGCATTTCATGAGAGATAAGGCGTAGATAATGTATAATAAAATACAGCTGAATAATGCTATTACGTTTTGATCTGAAAGAAATTGGAATTAATTTAAATAAATATAAATTTTGAACTTACCGTATACGGTTTTTCCAAGGAATTGTAGTCCTTGTTGGGTTCTGAATTATATATTAACAATTAGAACTTATTAGAGGTATATTTTGAGTAGAAGAATCAATTGAAAGAATATAGTAAGGAAAAAAAAGGGAGAATAAAAATTACTTTATACCTTGAATTCAGAATTTGAAAATCTTTTAACGAACAAAAAAACTTACATTTTGTTAAAACGTCTAAACGCGTTTAAAGAAAATTTGAAAAGTCTCAATTTGGAAACCATCAGCTTTTTTTAAGTACCAAACTGATAAGTGCCACATTAAATATATATATATATATATATATATATATATATATATATATATATATATATATATATATATATATATATATATATATATATATATATATATATATATATATATATATATATATATATATATATATATATATATATATATATATATATACATATATATATATATATATATATAGATAGGAGAATTTAATATTTTTCAAACATGAAATTGGAAGTTTCAACGAAAAACTAATGGCGTTTTGCGATTTGTACGTATTTTCTGGACCTAAAATTTCATACAATTGTAAATAAATTAAGATATTTAAATACTGGTCAGCAGTCACTAATAGTAATTGATGGTATCAGAGCAATGCTTAGAAGTTAGATATACAGGTAATAAAATCTTGGAGATTATAATATATATATATATATATATATATATATATATATATATATATATATATATATATATATATATATATATATATATATATATATATATATATATATATATATATATATATATATATATATATATATATATATATATATATAGTGGTGGCGAAAAGACCCCGGATCTTTGGTTGGCTTTCTGATGGAAACCCTTGTGCGAGTATAAAAAGAAATCCTAAGAGATTAAACAAAGTAGTTGATATATATATATATATATATATATATATATATATATATATATATATATATATATATATATATATATATATATATATATATATATATATATATATATATATATATATATATATATATATATATATATATATATATATATATACGGGAACCACCTCCTTTTTCAACCCAAACGCCTATTCCAGAGGTGTTTGAAGAAGTAAGCTTCAAAACGTTTACCCATTTTTTAACCAATTACTGTTTATTTCATTCTAACTCTTTGTTAAAATGTCTTAGTGTTTTACTTTTTATTGTTTTATAAAGTGATTTCCGTTATTATATTGGAAAAGCACGAGTGAATTTAGTGTTCTTAAAAGCTACTAGTTTATATATATATATATATATATATATATATATATATATATATATATATATATATATATATATATATATATATATATATATATATATATATATATATATATATATATATATATATATATATATATATATATATATATATATATATATATATATATATATATATATATATATATATATATATATATATATATATATATATATATATATATATATATATATATATATATATATATATATATACTGAAGACATACTCGTTGGGTGGACAATGAGTCGCAGGAAAACAAATCTCGAGCAGAAAGTCGAGACACTTGTCGGCAATTGGCAAGAGAAGAAATGGCGCATTTTAACTTTAAGGATGTGCAGATCCCCATCAACGTTTTCTTAAAATTCGACACACGTATACAATCTTGAAGGTAAAGTAGCACATTATATCAGTTAATAAATGTTCCTAAAATTTATTTTATTCCTTCATCACCGCCATATTAAATTTTTGTTAAATTAGAATTTTGTAATTAATAGTTACATTTCCAAAATATTTAGATTTTTTTTTTTATTTACAACAAAAATAGTTAAGCAAAAACGATGCAGAACGTAATAAATATTCAACAGTTAAATATTTTTCGTTTTTATTTCCTCTGGTGGCATTGACTATAGGCCTCTTAATAGATTTAAAGGATGAACGGTGGCCGTCTACAACAGCAGCTATAGAATGAACGGAAAGAAAATCGGAGAGGAGACTACTTAGAGAAGAATATATTCCGAGAGAAGGAAGTTTAGGAATCAAAGCTTTGTGCCAGACTATATCGAAGACTTTCGCTTTGTTCAGCGCGACAGCCAAAGATTCACAGAAATATATATATATATATATATATATATATATATATATATATATATATATATATATATATATATATATATATATATATATATATATATATATATATATATATATATATATATATATATATGGTATGAAATTGTAAATGACTACTGCAATTTTTCTTATCAGTGTGTGATAGCAATATATTTTTCCTGATTGCCATAAATTCATTAAATTGTGAGGGAAAAAATCTTGTAGAGTTATTGCAGTCATTTATTAATCTAAGCCGAGAGGCAACAACGCTTACCAGATATCTGATATGTCGTTGCGTACGGTGGTTTATTGCTCTTCTCAAATTTATTGCGATTAACACTGTCAGCGTTCAAGGTTCGGATGCTGCTGCTGCTGCAGCTAACCAACGGTCAAATTTACTTCATGATTTAAAAGCGACATTTTGTCGTTCCAGGCGCTAATGATAAATTCTAAGAATAAAGCGCTCTTTGCGTTTTCCGTAATTAAATTCTCGTATGTTTGCTAAGACGAGAAGCGTTGTGAAACGTATTGTAATTAAACGATAATAAATACAAGGAAATTAAATAAATAACAGGTGAGAAAGATTTGTGAATCTTTTAAGATTTTGAAAGGATTTAATGGTTGGTGGATTTAATCTACTTTCAAAATTATGTTGTACTTTAAAAATGAATTAGCATTTTTCCCTAATATTAATAATAATAAAAAAATATTGATAACCAAACAGGAAAAAGAATAAATTATCTTTAAAAAGAAGTTTAAAAATATTTCCTCCTGATTCTGCTGTTTTATTTCTCTTCTATACTTTACGTTTGAAATTTATTTCTATATTTTTTTTCTTTCTTTCTTTCTTCCTTTCCTAACTATTTAGTTTTCTTTTTTCCTATTTTTCTATCTTTTTCTTCCAAAAAAAAACCTAACATTTTTTCCTCCTTCTCCTTGTAACGAATTTGTTTTTCACGTCCTAATGGTACGATTGGAAAGGGGCTCAACGAATGCATTTGACGCTGCATTTACATTTTAATACAAAAGAAGTCTTCGAAATGGGGCTTGTCATTAAAATGTCTTTCAACGTAGCCTTAAAACATATTTCATGATAAAAAGAAATAAACTTATTCACAATGTAAAGTTGAAAAAAATAACAGCTATCTCAAAATGCTTTCTTGAACCTATTTCAACCTTGTCAATCATAAAAATGGAATTTTTAATACGATTCTTACAGGTATATATATATATATATATATATATATATATATATATATATATATATATATATATATATATATATATATATATATATATATATATATATATATATATATATATATATATATATATATATTTCTGTGCATGCATGCGCAAATATATGGTAGGCGTGTTTGGAAATACATATATATATATATATATATATATATATATATATATATATATATATATATATATATATATATATATATATATATATATATATATATATATATATATATATATATATATATATATATATATATATATATATATATATATATATATATATATATATATAGACAGGAAATGCTCCATGCTTCATCTAAAGATTATTATATTATTACCAAAGCTAATGTTTAAGATATTATAGTTAATGAGGGAGACGTTTGTTTATGAGAATATTATACAGAATAAGGAAAAAGCATTTCATAGATTGGAATATTTTTCACTTGCAAGGTTGGTAATTTAATTAAATAAATAGTTATTTTAAAAAAAAAATAAAATCTAAAAATCAATGATTTTTATTTTTTTATTTTTTATTTTAATTTTTTAAAGGTTTTAAAATTTTACGGAAAAAGTTTTTTTTTTTTATTATATATATTATATATATATATATATATATATATATATATATATATATATATATATATATATATATATATATATATATATATATATATATATATATATATATATATATATATATATATATATATATATATATATATATATATATATATATATATTATATATATATATATATATATATATATATATATATATATATATATATATATATATATATATATATATATATATATATATATATGTTTGGAAATGCCAGAGGCCTACATAATACCTTCCAGACTTGAGGAAATCTATTTTCAAATTAGACGAAAGGTAGGCATGAACCATTGTATGAAGTTTTAAAGTGTAAACGTTATAACTGAAAGTGTCGAAAATAGAAGAATGAAGATTAATTCAGACTTAACTAGAATTACATATTTAAGAATGAGCACAGCAATTATGTTTGGGTTCAGAGAGCTGGAAAGGAAAAGGATTAGAGTGTGTAGATATTGACAGGACCACACGAGCTATTGGTGAGCTTGTTTTAGTAAGAGAAGCAGTGAAATCTGTCCATAAATGGCCACAAGAAAAGGAAATGTCAAGTGTATTAAGAACAGAGAAGTCTCGAGCTGAGCACCTCCGAGATGCCAAAAGGTTTCCTCGCATAAAAAGAGCGAATCTTTCTTGTGGAAGACTAGAACAGACAGAAGAGGGTACAGAGATGAGAAGGTAATTGAAGAAATTCAGAAGAGGAATGAGGTCTATACTATAGTTCACGACTATTTTGGATACAGGGAGGGAGTTGCACCAACTTCCAGAGGTTATTCTGGATATAAAAATGGAAGCTCAGTCCACTAGTTATATCTTGAGAAGTAGAAGTGGTGAACATTAAAATCACTAATCATGATATCAAAGAAAGGAGAAGAAGGGAAAATGTGTTCTATTTTGAATTTAGATTGTCGAAGAAATTAGGATTATCAGTAGAATTTGAAAATAAACGAGCAGAACAAATGAATTTAATCGCAGACTGGCAAGAGAGCCTAAGCCACAAGGTTGGAAGTTCGGAAGATTCCAAATTATTGACACAAATATAAACAACATCGTTGCTCATAAATGTACAACAACCATCTTTGTCTGTAAATTGAGGATAGAGACAGTAACAGGGAACAGGGAAGGGTTTGCTATCATAGTGTTCATGCACATGAATTTCTACAAGAACAATAGAAGATGGAATTCAACAAAGTGGAAATTAGAATAAAGAGAGTGAATGTTGCAGAAATTAATGAAAAAAAGAAGACCAAGCATCCGGAACAAACCGGTGGCAAAGTCTAATATATATATATATATATATATATATATATATATATATATATATATATATATATATATATATATATATATATATATATATATATATATATATATATATATATATATATATATATATATATATATATATATATATATATATATATATATATATATATATATATATATATATTATATATATATAATAATAATAATAATAATAATAATAATAATAATAATAATAATAATAATAATAATAATAATAATAATAATAATAATAATAATAATAATAATAATAATAATAATAATAATAATAATAATAATAATAATAATAATAATAATAATAATAATAATAATAATAATAATAATAATAATTAATAATTAATAAAAAAAAAAAAAAAAAAAAAAAAAAAAAAAAAAAAAAAAAAAAAAAAAAAAAAAAAAAAAAAAAAAAAAAAAAAAAAAAAAAAAAAAAAAAAATAATATAATAATAATATAATAACAAAGTCCAGTTCTCTGAAAAGGGGCTGCTAGGGGAAAACTCTGCCGTTTCCTTTGAGCCCCAAAGTTTAATACATATAACTTTGATAATTACATGTTAGGATAGGTTACTTCTAAGTAATGAAATTCTAATATATTGATCATAAGCAAAGTAAAAAATTTTTTAAATATGAAGTTGCTACAATAATTCTAGTAGTAATAATAGTAATGATATATTTATTTCAAGTATTATAATAACAGTAATAGTATAATATAGTAATAAAATAATAATAATGATAATAAATAATAATAATAACAATAATAATATAATAATAATAAAAATAATAATAATAATAATAATGATAATAATATAATAAAAAATAAAAATCATAATAGTAGTGGCAACTATATTGATAACAATTTCTATTATACACCAGTGATAAAAATAGTGATAATAATAGTATGATAATAGTAGTAATAAAATAGGTTGTAATATAATATTGTCAATAAAATTTAAATAATAATAATGTTGTAATATAATATTTTCATAAAATTTTTAATAATAATAAAGACAATAAGAATGATAAGACAGTTGCTGCACCCATTTTACCTAGTAATAAAAATAATCGTATTGATGATTTCAGTATTGGAATTAATATTCTTGAATGCTATAGATTATCTGATGTAATAATTAAGAATAGAGATAATAATCTTATTAATAAAAATATCAATGGTTAAAATAATAGCAGGTAATGTAATAATGTTATAAATAATAATAATAATAATAATAATAATAATAATAATATAATAATAATAATATTAATAATAAAAATGATAATAATAATAAGCTAATAATTAAAGTATTAATAAATAATATAATAATAGTAAATAATAATAATAATAATAAATATAATAATGTAATAATGACAATAATAATAGTATAATAATAATAATAGTAATAATAAAAATAACAATTTAATATTACTAATGATGTAATAATATATAAAAAATAATAACAATAACGTAATAACAATAACAATAATAACAATAATAATAATAAATAATAATAATATAATGTGTAATAACCAATAATAATAATGGATCAATACGAATTTAAGTACCTTTTTTGATTTTTCGCGCATATGATTTTATTGATCTTTCATTTTTATGTTCTGGGAGATTGTTAAACAGTGGTAGAGGTATAGCTTACTGCTTGTCGTGCTTTAGTGAGCCTGTACAAAGGCGTTTTTAGGTTATTGTTGTTTCTTAAGATTATTCCTCTTTCAATTTGATTGTTTTGGTGATTTGTTTTTAGGAATTCGCATGTGTTATTATTTATTACTTTGTGGATTTCCTTTAGGAGGGAGAGGTTTAGAAGATGATCAAATTGCAATATGTTAAGTTTTTTGAATAAAGGTGGTGTATGACTATAATAATAATAAAAACGAATTAAGTACATAATGATCAAGTAGGACAGATATCGAAACTTTCTGTATTACAAAATTATAAAAATACAATAATAATAATAGGAAAAAAAAAATAAAAAAATAAAAAAATTTATATCATGTCCATACGAATATATTAATTAAGTTCAACTTAATCTTCTTACGTATGCGTATGTGTATATATGAGTGTGTGTGTGTGTGTGTGTGTGTGTGTGTGTGTGTGTGTGTGTGTGTGTGTGCTGTGTGTGTGTGCATATTCGTAAGCGCTCGTGTATAATAAAGAAATCCTTAGTGAATGTAATTGCATTCTTTGACTGGCGTGTGTCTTGGTCCTCGCCTCACGTCTTACTTAGATTATCGGAAATTTTATTGGCTCATAAAACGAGATTCTTCACAATTTTTAAAGGCATTTTATTTCCCTAATATTGGTTCTCTATTAATAAGGAGGTCCTCTCTCTCTACTTAATATATATATATATATATATATATATATATATATATATATATATATATATATATATATATATATATATATATATATATATATATATATATATATATATATATATATATATATATATATATATATATATATATATATATATATATATATGCCCTAAGAGCATCTTCTGGCACTTTGATCGGGCTGACTGGGGGGTCTTGCGTTGCTTCTACGCTAACTATCCCTGGAGGGATTGCTTTGTCTCTGAAGATGCGTCCGTCTCTGTTCACAGATTTATGATTTTCTCCCCTTAGGAACCATGGAGAGACTTGTGTGGTGGTTGACGCGCATTGACCGATAGCCGCTCTGATCTAAGGCATGTTTCTGTCTAAGATCTTTGAAAACTTCTCAACTCTTCTTGGATCATCAATCTCATTCCCTTCTTTCTGCATCAGTATGGCTTTTCGACTCGAGGTCTACTTGCTTTCCTATCTCACAGGGTCTTCCTTCCTTGACATTTGGGTTCCTTTCCTTTGGGTTTCCTTCTTCTCTTTGCTTACTTATATATAGCTTTCTTTCTAATCGTTCCATTTCGGCTGTTGTTGATGGAGCGACTTCGTTCCTTTCCTGTCAATAGTGGTGTTCCTTAGGGTTCTGTCTTGTCTTCTACTCTATTCCTACTTTTCATTAATGATATTCTCAGCTACTCATCTAACTCTATCCATTCATATGCCGATGACTCGACCCTTCATTCTTCTACTCATTTCAAATCTGCTCTCTCCTTTGCTTCTAGAGTTGCGTCATGTCTTCATCTTTCCGATTCCATTCTTGCTGATCTGGATAGAATTTCCCAGTGGGACCGTCTCAACCTTGTGAAATTCAACTCTTTAAAAACTCAACTTCTTGAAATCTCCCTCTCAAAGATACCTGCCTAGCTTTCTATTTCTCTCTATGGTTCTCCCGTCTCTCCAGTTGACAATATAAACATCCTTGGCCTTCACATAAACAAAAAATGTCTTGGAAAGCTCACATCACATTGGTTGCTAGGGCGGTCTCAAAGAAGCTGCGAGTTCTGTTTTCCTTCTTCGCAGTTACTCCATTTATAAAAGGGCCTCATCCGCCCTTGTATGGGGTACTGCTCCCACATCTGGGGTGGCTCAGGTTTCACCCGTCTTTTGGATAGGGTTGAGTCAAAGGCTAAAACTGTTCCGCTGTTTTTGATTCACTTGACCCTTTATCTTTGCGAAGTGACGTTGGTGCCTTGTCTTTTTTCTATAGGTACTACAGCGGCAAATGCTCGAGGGAGTTGTCCCACTAGTATACCTCGACCTTTACGGCATCCTCGTAGCACAATGAGTGCATTGCCTGTACATAAATTTTGTGTAGACATAGGCAACTCCAGGCTTGTCCGCTGTGGTGCCTCCTTCTTTCCTGCCACCTCTGTTCTGTGGAACTCTCTCCCGTCTTCTGTGTTTCCTACCAAATTTGATCTCATTTCAATATATATATATATATATATATATATATATATATATATATATATATATATATATATATATATATATATATATATATATATATATATATATATATATATATATATATATATATATATATATATATATATATATATATATATATATATATATATATATATATATATATATATATATATATATATATATATATATATATATATATATATATATATATATATATATATATATATAGATGGAAAGGTTAGGTCCTATTTTATTTAAAGATTTGTTTTGCTTTTTTTTTCCCCCTTATTTAAAGTCTTTTTATTTCGGCAATTGTTGATGAAGCCCATTATTCTTCCTATTATTCTTCCATTATTCTATTAACTGTAGTGTTCCTCAGGTTTCTGTTCTATCTTCTCTATTCCACTCTTTCATTAATAACCTCTTCAGTTACTCTTCTAACTCTGCTCATTTTTAGGTGGGTAATTCAAGTCTAAATTTTTTCACTCACTTGGAATATGCTCCCTTTTTTCATCTAGAGTACGATCTTATCTTCAACTTTCCGATATTAATTCTGGATACTTGATAATTATCATGGTTGCATAGCCTGAAACCTTTTAAATTTCAATTCTTTACATATACAGCGTCCTCATATCTCCCT
>SEYY01021946.1:150000-155000 GCA_009176605.1 Armadillidium nasatum
ATCTAGTTCCCAAACTTCTTTTATATCTGGACATGTAAACCTTTAACTTGAGCATATTTTCAGTATTTCCACAACTCTGGTGAAACTTAATAGGTCTCTGGCCTTTGCACACTTGAGGTGATATAAATAAATAAATAAGTAAATATATATATATATATATATATATATATATATATATATATATATATATATATATATATATATATATATATATATATATATATATATATATATATATATATATATATATATATATATATATAATAATAATAATAATAATAATAATAATAATAATAATAATAATAATAATAATAATAATAATAATAATAATAATAATAATAATAATATATAATATGGTTATAGTAAGATTGCTGATGTATACTAGCCAGATTGATGCAAGCTAGATATATTGATATAAAGTTGAATATTAAAAGGTCGATATTATCGTATGCATGACGTTTGAAAGTGTGTTAGTCAAAGGAAGTTGGGAAAATAGATAATGGGAGCTTGTTTCAGTCTTTTCACTGGGAATAAAGACTGTGCCTGGGTCAGATAGTAGGTAAATAAAGAATGAGACAGTGTCAAAAGTCCTTCTCAGTGGATCAGGTATCCAACAGGAGAGTTCAGGAGAGAAATGTTCATTGTAACAACTATAATAATATAAAGGTGAGCAGAAAAAGACTGAAGAGAGAGTTAATGAGTGCGAAAGAGTTTGCATTACAAGAAACCGCAGATTTCACCTTTTCAATGAGAGCTGTGTGAGTATAACTGCCTCAGATGTATAAAAAATGTTGAAACTCTTCCATTTGTTCAGCGCAAAAGCAAAACATTTACCGGAACAGAGAAGAAATATAAAACATTAATATCTTTATTTTTATATTCTTTATTTAGAAGAGAAAATAAATAGTTTTCATATATATAAAAAAAAAAAAAAAAAAAAAAAAAAAATTTGAGAATACGATGCAATATGTGAACAGTTTCTGAAAGTTATATTTATCCAAACCATTTTTAATATTTTGACTACCATTTCAATGATATATATATATATATTATATATATATATATATATATATATATATATATATATATATATATATATATATATATATATAATATATATATATATATATATATATATATATATATATCCGACCGGGGTTGGAATTTGGCCGGGGCGGGTCACCCAAATTGGCCGGGGCCGGGGCCGGGCCGGGCCGGGGTTCTGGCCGGGGTTTCCTAAAATTTGTAAAGAGGTCAAAAGCACTGAAATTTAAGGTTAAGAAAATTAGATATAAGGTTTATTTAATTGTAAGGAAGGAGTAGAATAGCCAACATTCACTTAAATTAATGATTATATGCATTTTCTCCAAAAAAAAAATCAAAAAATTACAGTTTTGTATAGTTAAAGTTTAAAAAAAGTACAAAAATTTAAAAAAAAAATATTTTAATTCATAATAGTGATTCAACAGGTTTACTTAAGTAAGACCCTAAGTTAAAGTTTGAAAAAATGATAAGATATAAAACTATATCATAACCTGTATTTATACATATCATTGTTATTTTATTGCTGTGTATCAAACTTGTATCATTTAGCTATATTATTTCAAAATTATTTTGTTTATACTTTCAGTCAATATGGCTAAATGATCAGCTTCAGAAGTATGGGAGTACTTTACAATGTTTCAGGATAGGCTCGAAATAGCTAAATGTAACATCTGCAGTCAGAAAAATTAGAAGAGGACCTCCGGGTGCCCAAAGTAAAAAATCTTTTTGGAGTATCTAAAATCAAAACACAAAGATGAAACATTCACTAAGCAGAAAAGGAGCGGTCAAAAAAGAAACAAAAAAAAGAAAAAAAAAATCTTAATTTTTCTTATTTTTGTTTGAAATTTTTTTTTTATTACTTGACTTATTGAGCTGAAATTTTCAAAGTATGTGAATTTTTTCCGAAGTTCTGAGTTGATTTCGAGAATTTTTTTTGAGTCTATAACGGTTTGAAACTTATTTGGACCCAAAGTTGAAAAAAATGAATAACTGGATCAAACCACTGGTCCACATGAGCTGAAAATTTAGCTGAATACCTTTGCCCCAATTTCTTGCATTGGTGGGAATAGGTTTTTGATATCACGTCTAGAAAAAAGTTATATAAGCACTTGAAAAAAAATTTGCAAAAATCGTACCCTTCTGGAGGAAAAAATTATTTATTAAAAAAAAAAAACGCTACCTATATTTTTTTATTTGTGAATATTGTTTAGAAGAGGCAGGGCAACAATATTTATTTAGTGCATATTTAAATGCTTTTTGTTTGAAGCGAGATATAGCCTCTCAAACTTTGGGAATTTATGAAATTTGGCCAAAAATGGACCTTTTTGAAGGCTATATCTCAAAACAACGAATGTCATCGAATAAAGTACATAGAGGAATTTGTAGCCCCACCCCTCCTCTATACACACCAAAAATAGGAAATGTCATAGTTGTATTTTTTTTTTTTTTTAAAAATTTTGTCTGAAAAGGTGGATTTTTTTAGTTAAAAAAATTTTTTTTTCTATAGTTGGTCAGTTTTTGGCTTATAACATTTTTCCTATAACTCTGGGAACAAAAGTCTATTAGAGACTTTTGTATCCCATTTAATTTTAAATAAATAGTCAATTTTCAGCTCATTCTAAAAAGTGGTTTGGCACCGCCATTCAATTAAAAAAGGGTAAATTTTCAAAAAAAAAAAAAAAAAAAAAAAAAAAACTTTTAACCGTAATAGACTCGGAAAAACGCTAGAAATGGACTTTTCTTACCGGTAAAAATCTATATAACTGAAGTTTCAGCAGAATCGGCTGAAAATTTAAAAAAAAAAAAAAATTTTTTTTTTTTTTGCCATTTTAACCCCGGCAACCCCGGTTTTCCCTGATTTTTGGCCGGGGCCGGGGCCGGGGCCGGGGGCCGGGCCCCGGTCGGTTCCTATATTATATATATATATATATATATATATATATATTATATATATATATATATATATATATATATATATATATATTATATATATATATATATATATATATATATATATATAATATATATATATATATATATATATATATATATATATATATATATATATATATATATATATATATATATATATATATATATATATATAATATATATATATATATATATATATATATATATATATATATATATATATATATATATATATATATATATATATATATATATATATATATATATTATATATATATATATATATATATATATATAATATATATATATATATATATATATATATATATATATATATATATATATATATATATATATATATATATATATATATATATATATATATATATATATATTTGTATGTTTGTGTGTGTGTATGAAGATCTCTTATTTAAGATATATATTTTTTTGATCTACAAAAACAGTATTTGTAAATTTTGTGGGACAAAAGGGCCAAGTTTTGTATTTGTTTGGATATTGCAAGAAAGATCTGAAGTAGATGAAGACGAAGGCAATAAGGGAATCAGACGCTGGGCTGGATAGATGAATTTCTTGTTGCAGTCACTCAAGATGAAATTTTTCCCCCTTCTCTATGAATATTCATTCATACCTTGACGGAAATTTAGCCACAGAAATAATTAATTCCGAACTAATTGTTCCAGGAATTTGATTTGAAACGGCGGCGTCTCCTTCCCAACCGAGCGTCCTCTATATAAGACCGATTACTCCTTAAGCTTTTAGTATATATATACATACACTCACGTATATATTATCCCTAAGCCTTAGGAAAACCCATCCGTTTTTTATATTTTAATTAATTATCCTCCATTCGGTGAGCTCAAACTTTAATTTTTTTTTTCTTTTCCAATTCAAATTTATGTTTCCTTTCTTTAGACGAAACGGGGAAAAAAATGTGAACTGAGAGAATTAATTTTCTGTGATAAATGAAAGAAAACTTTGGATTCGGAGACCTTAGAAGGCCTTCAGCTATTTGCTTCTCTCTACTCTCATGTTTAAAGCTGCTATTATACAACGCTCAACAAATCACTTTCTATTTCATTGTCAATCAAAGGATAATAAAAATAATAATAATAATAACAAAAATAATAATAATAAAAATAATAATAATAATAATAATAATAATAATAATAATAATAATAATAATAATAATAATAATAATAATAGCTTATTTATTATAATATATAATAAAATAATAATAATAATAATAATAATAATAATAATAATATTATTATATTATTATTATTATTATTATTATTATTATTATTATTATTATTATTGTAAGAAGTGATATATTCATTTGCATATGAATGATTGGTATAGCTATAAATACATCTTCATTTACACCTAAAATAGTGAAAAATTTCAATAAAATATTTCACTTTTTAAATTCAGGCAAATATTTTTAGAATTTTCAAAAAAAAAAAAAAAAAAAAAAAAAAAAAAAAAAAAAAAAAAAACATTGTAATGTTTCCTGAATATTGGCGTTTACGATGTCAAGTTAAAAGACATCAGAGATATTGTGACAAAAACAGAGATTTTATTTCTCGGTATCTAATATATATATATATATATATATATATATATATATATATATATATATATATATATATATATATATATATATATATATATATATATATATATATATATATATATATATATATATATATATATATATATATATATATATATATATATATATAGAGAGAGAGAGAGAGAGAGAGAGAGAGGGAGAGAGAGAGAGACTGTATATTATATTGGTACTATAAGGGAGAGAGTCAGGAATGTTGAAAAGGAAATGTGAGGGTGGAGAAGGAATACGGTTGAGAGATCAGAACAGTGTATGCTGAGATGGTTTGGGACTGTTTCTAGGATGAATGAAGAGAGAATGGCTAAAAAGGTATATTGTTTCAGAAGTGGAGTTTGTGAGAGATATAGGGAGACCGCGGGGAAGTTGGATGAGA
>SEYY01021946.1:177500-180000 GCA_009176605.1 Armadillidium nasatum
TAATAAAAAAAATATAAAACTAGAAAAGATGAAGAGAGAAACACAGGTGAGCCTCAGTTGTGGTAACGAAAATAAAATTAAAGATATATTTGAAATGGTTACTTCAAAGGAAAACTGAAAAACCAAATACGAACGAAAATATTCAATAAAATTTGATAATATATTCGATAAATATTCGATATAAAATATTTGATAAATATTCGATAAAATAAATATCCGATAAATATTCGATAAAATATTCGATAAATATTCGATAACATAAACGATAAAACAAGAATGTTTGTTTATTGATAAATATAATGAATAGCTTAATAGGCAAAACAGAAGTATAAACAAAGAATGTTATAAGAAAAGAACATGAATGAGTAACCGTTGTTTAGGTATTGCAAAATTTGTCAAGAATATATAAAAAAAAAACTAATGTACAAAATAACTTCAAAACTAACCATGATAGGTAGGCCCATGTGAAAAGAAGTAACAACGGAACGGAAGGAATAGAAAAAGGAAGAGTAAGAAGAGAGATGGAATGACTACTTTGGAGACTTACCATAGACCTTAAACCAAGACTGCAGAGCTGCAGGAAGACGGAGCTGAGGCAGAATCCGGAGCCCGGGTCGGAGCCGGAGCCGGAGCTGGAGTCGAAGCCAGGAGACGGAAACAGGATAAACAATTTTAACGGTACAAATTTTCAGATGATAAAGCCATGAAATTTTAAAATGGTGCAGCCATTATTATTATTATTATTATTATTATTATTATTATTATTATTATTATTATTATTATTATTATTATTATTAATATTAATATATTAATAATAATAATAATAATAATAATAATAATAATAATAATAATAATAATAATAATAATAATAATAATAATAATAATAATAATAATAATAATAATAATAATAATAAAAATAATAATAATAATAATAATGGAAATAATAGTAGTAGCAATTGTTTTCTAAAGACGAAACCTTTTTTTTACGAAAATTCTTTTGAAAATGGTTTTTTTCAAAAAGGAGATTACTAGCAAAAAAAAAAAAGAAAAAAGAAAAAAAAAAAAAAAAAAAGAAAAGAAAAATATCGTTTAAAGAATACCTGAATTTAAGTTCTTAAAAGGAAACATTATCTCTATACAAAAATATATTTTTTAAACAGGAAACAGAATTTTAATAATAATAATGATTGGTATATATATTATTATTATATATTATTATATTATATATATATATATATATATATATATATATATATATATATATATATATATATATATATATATATATATATATATATATATATATATATATATATATATATATATATATATATATATATATATATATATATATATATATATATATATATATATATATATATATATATATATATATATATATATATATATATATATATATATATATATATATATATATATATATATATATATATATATATATATATATATATATATATATATATATATATATATATATATATATATATATATATATATATATATATTATCACGATTAAGATTGTCTTTGAGTGGAGAGTATCTAAAGATCTTTTAGTTTTGAGACACCTAATGAAAGTTACCCCTAAAGAAAATGGAATTCGCAACGAGTGTTAAAAAAAAAAATAGTAAAAGAAAACGAAAGAAAATCTTTTTAAGAGAGACTCATAAATTTGGTGCTGCCAAGCGAGCGTTCTTGGTCTCCTCCTCATTTGCATACTCCATTTACCTCCTTAATTAATGCGATTAGTGGAGAGCGGCACGGCTATGCTTAATCATCCACCGTCGATAGAAATTCCTGATATGAACTCGCTTCCGTGTAAACCATAACATCCTAAGAGCAATTGCACAACATTATTTCATGCAATATTCATGAGAAGATGGCATGATTGCTAGTATATGTCCCTACCGTCATTTGTTTTAGATGATTGGGAGGTCACAGATGAAATGAAATTTATGTAAGCATCATGATTTGAGATTAAGATGTTTCTAGTGAGCTTAATTTTGCAAGTCTTACTTTAATTAATGCAAATGTATTGGTTAACTTCAAAATTAATTTCTTACTCCCCTAATACCAAAATCTTACACAGCTCTTATATATAACTGATCTGAGTTCTGAATATTATAATACGTAACATAATTTAATAAAGGGATCAATAAATTAATGTTAATAATGAATATAACTGAAAAACAAAAATAAGCTATATGTTTAAATTAGAAAAATTATTAATTTACTTTAAAATTAAAACATTCTGATTTTTGAAAATCATTTTTCCAACATATATTCTTTAAGATAATGAATAAATGAATAAATAAATAAATAAAAAAATGTAATATCGGAGAGAATTAGGTTAAATACTAAATAAAAAGTTTGATTCTAATTCTTTGCCAATATCACTATAAGCTTCTTTTGAAATCAAGATCAGAGGGAGGAATATAAATGCAGACTCGATTACCAATAATTTCCCTAAAGGATTCGCTA
>SEYY01021946.1:207500-210000 GCA_009176605.1 Armadillidium nasatum
GAAATATATTTAACAAAGAGCTAATTGATATAAGAAGGGAGTCTGGATTCAAAATTTACACAATCTCTTTCTTATTTTATGGCAAAACTTTGACGTCTGAGATTGTATATTTCGCAAAAGTATTTTCTTCATTTTTTTCCTTAAGATTCTGGAAGAAAATTCTTCATTTTGTGGGAAATATCTGACATTCAATTTAGCTTTGCTCAAGAAATGAGCAATAAGGATATATCAGTAAATAAAAAAAGTTGCTCCACAAGGAGATTTACAATCCAAGTTAGTGCGATAATTTCTAAGCAAAACGATACGACACTTATATCATCGACTTTGGTTGGCGAGTTTATTTTGTTTGTTTTTGTCGCATCGGTGCGTCTCACGGAAAAGACCGGTTCAAGATCATGAACTGAATTGATGACAGTTTAAGAAAAGGAATCGTTTTTTCTTATTATATTCTTTCTCTCCGTCATCCACCTTCTCCTCCTCCTCCTCCTCTTCTATTCGTGTTTCCTGCTTCTTTTTTATTTAATTTCTAAAAGTCGCATTAAAACTGTCAAAATATCAAATGCGTATGGCCTTCGTATGCAGATTAGCTCACGGTCGTCATACAGAGGGTTCGCTCTGAATTTTAATCATCATTAAAACCCCGGGGAGGAGATCCCCACACGCGGGGATTTTTTAAACCGAAATAAGATGGGAGAGAGGGTGAGGAGGAAGAGGACCTCCCCTCTCTTTATATGATGAAGAGTTGGGGACGACAATACTGAGGGACAGAAATAAAAGAATTAGATATAAAACATAGAGAAAGGATGTTAGGAGATATAACTTATAGCATTTGACTCATATAAGCTGAAAGATATGCATTCGAATTTTACAATAAAGTTCAGATCAGGACCTCATAAAGGGATGAGTTAGAATGGCATGCGTCGTGCATAAAGCTTCCGTTGGAACGGATATACCCGATTTTTTGCATAAGCTATTAATGGCTTGAAATAATGGATCGTCAGAGGTAATTATCATTACTATAATTCATTCAAATTTTATATTACTCATCTAATATCTTTCTCTGCATGGAATAAAGGGAAAAATTATATATTGGTGAGAATTACAGGAGAAATATATTGCAATAATTTTAGCTGATAAAAGATATAATTACAAAGGGATATATACAATATATATGATTTAAGGCTATAATAAAAATGAAAATGATTACGATATTATATATATATATATATATATATATATATATATATATATATATATATATATATATATATATATATATATATATATATATATTATATATATATATATATATATATTAGTGATGGATCGGATGTCATATTTTCCAATTTGCGGATGCGGATGCGGATGCGGATGCGGATGCGGATGTTGAATTTTCGAAAGTGCGGATGCGGATGCGGATGCGGATGTTGAATTTTCGAAAAGTGCGGATGCGGATGCGGATGCGGATGTTTTTTTTCGAAAATGCGGATGCGGATGCGGATGCGGATGAATGAAGATGCGGATGCGGATGCGGATGTTAATTTGATGAGGATGCGGATGCGGATGTGGATGCGGATGTTAATTTATATATATATATATATATATATATATTAATATATATATATATATATATATATATATATATATATATATATATATATATATATATATATATATATATATATATATATATATATATATATATATATATATATCACCTTTCCCACTTTCGTGAGGTGGTGCCCGCCACAATTCCCTTACAAACAAATATATTCTTACCTTTTAACGTTTTCACCACCTCCCTCCATCTCTGTCTCCCAAATCTTCTACCCTCGTCTAAACTCAAATTCCTTCCATCAAAATCACTCTCACTCCATCCATCCATCTCCACTTCGGCCTTCCCCTCCCCCTACCCTTCCCCTATCTACATCGGATCTACGTACCTTGCCAACCATTCTGTTCTCTTTCATTCTTCACATATGTCCAAACCATTTTAGCACATCCTCCTCTCCTCTCTATCAATTACACCCTTCTTCCATTTACACATCTCCCTTATTCCTTTCATTTCTAATCCTATCAATCCTTCTCAATTTATATATCGCTCTCAAATCTTTCATCTCAAAGACATTGAAACTTTTTCTCGACCGAGCACTTATCGTCTATGTTTTACACACATACAATACAGAAGGTGAACACATACATTCAAACATTCTTATCTTTATTTCTTTCGAAATTTTTCCTTTCTTCCATACTTTTCTTAGGCCCCCAAATACTTTCATTCCTTCTACCACTCTGTTCTTTATTCCTTTTTCCGTCCCACCCTTCCCTTCCACCCAACATTACTAGATATTTGAATTCATTCACCTCCTCAAGTTTCCATTCTCACACTTCTACAAACCAATTCCTCCCTCCACATTTCCTCATCCCCACCTCCAATCCTCATAACTTTATTCTTCGCTGGATTGAATTTCAATCTCATGTTTGCACATTTCCCTTCAAA
>SEYY01021946.1:212500-225000 GCA_009176605.1 Armadillidium nasatum
AACCCTTAATCCAACTTAATACATAAAAATTTAAAACTATCAATTGTAAAGTTTAAATTTAACATCATGTATCTTACAAACTGTGGCTTGTAGGACATATGTTTACATTAAATTTTTTCAATGTTCATGGGTCCCCTATATATATTTATATATATATATATATTATATATATATATATATATAATATATATATATATATATATATATATATATATATATATATATATATAATAATAAAAAAAAAAAAAAAAAAAAAAAAAAAAAAAAAAAAAAAAAAAAAAAAAAAAAAAAAAAAAAAAAAAAATTATCGAAAGTTTTTGATAGACTTTTGACCAAAGTTTTGGTTTATTCAAAGTTTATAAACTCCTTTTTTCTGAATCTATATTTCTGTTTGTAAATTTCTCCTTCGATTTCCTATCCGGTCGTTCTATATAACAGCATTTGTAGAATGAAGACGTTCATAGTTCATCCTATATAAATTTATTAAAAGAGGTGTTCCACAGGGTTCTTATCTATTATTCCACTATCTACCTATTCTTCCCTAAATTTATATATTAACTTCTTTATTTTACTTAATTACCTATCCATTCTTACGCCGATGCTTTCACCCTGCATAACTCCTCTTTTCGAAAATTATCGACGCTTGACCGCTTGACCTCAGGTATTTGACCTCAGATTTCTCTTACTTTATAATTGGTGCAAGAATATCCTTGTCTTTATAAATTCCTCAAACACTCTGTTCCTTCATTTATCTAATGGAAATTATCTTACGAGACACAATTACAGCCTCTTCTTCGAATATGTACAATTCAAATTTTTTTTCCATTTTCTTTTCTCGCAAACTTTCTTTCAAAGGTTATATTATTTTCCTTACAAAACAAACTTCTAATAGATTGAGTTCTGAGTGACAATAATAATTCAGGCTTTTTAATAATAATAATAATAATAATAATAATAATAATAATAATAATAATAATAATAATAATAATAATAATAATAATAATAATAATAATAATAAAAACTTTTCTATGTTAATGCTTTATCTTGATTAACTAAACTTTCAAAGTTGTTTTACCTGAATTCTCTTTCCTCTCTCTCACTCTCTCTTTCTCTTTCTCTCTCACTCTCTCTTTCATTTATTTTCTCTTTTATCACCTTCTTCTATTATTCTATACTCTGTTATTTCCTTTCTTTTTATCGATTTCACTGTCTATTTAGTTCTATTTCAACTCTCTATCTATCTATCTATCTATCTATCTATCTATCTATCTATCTATCTATCTATCTATCTATCTATCTATCTATCTATCTATCTATCTATCTACTCTGTCAATTTAGGCTCATCTCAACTCTCTCCTCTCTACCTATATATCTTTCTTTCTGTCTACCTATCTTTCTATTTCCCTATCAATCTAGGTCTCTTCCAACTCCTCTCTCTCGCTCTCATTCTTGAAGTCGGAGCACCTCGTTGTCCCGTCGTGCAAGCAACGCCGAAGAAGAGTTTCGTCAAGTGCAAAATTTACATCCCTAATTAAGTCTGAATTGATTTTGATTGAATCAGTGATTTGGGGAAGGCGTGAACCAAACCTACAAACTTAATAAGCATTGCAACAAAGGAAACGGTGCGAGAAAAATCGGCGGCAGAGAATCTCGAACTTTTGTTGGCTTTTCCTGAAGGCGCCTCATTGATTTTGCTGTCACTAATTTTATTTTCGACGGTTTAGTTCAGAATGCTTAATTTATTCCTACCTTTTTAAACTCATAAAATTTTCTGATTCTGAAAGAATATTCCACTTATATATATATATATATATATATAATATATATATATATATATTATATATATATATATATATATATATATATATATATATATATATATATATATATATATATATATATATATATATATATATATATATATATATATATATATATATATATATATATTATATTAGGAAAATGCTTATATCTATTCGTACTTCGTTTTCTTTCTTTCAACAATTCCATTAAGGCTAAAATGTATTTAAAAGCTTAAAACAATTTCCAATTTAAGAAAATAGTTCAAAAGAAGAAGTTTGTGAAGCTGAAAAATGAAGGCAAGGTGTGATCTAAGCCTATTTTAAAAGACGAATATATAAATTTTTCTTTTCCTTTTTTCTAAAAAGAAAGAAAAGTTCTTTTTCTGAAAACGTTGAAATCATTTGTCCGCTGAAAGGTAATAAGCGAATTTTAATCTTTTGTTTTTCCATCATGGGAGTTGGCGATTGGAGATGGCAGGCCTCTACATTCATCAATCAAGTGCACTCTCTTTCTTAGTTTCTTCTCATTTCTTTCTTTACAGCCATATATATATATATATATATATATATATATATATAATATATATATATATATATATATATATATATATATATATATATATATATATATATATATATATATATATATATACATGGGTGCCTCCTAATTGAATAGTCTATAGTAATATTAATTGTACTACAAAACATTGGAAAAAACTGTCAAACAAAATAATATTTAAAATCTGAATTGTAGGCAATATGGATTTAGATACTTAAAAACAGTGCCTGTGTCTCTATTCATAGGGTCAAAAAGTCATGAGCAAGAAAGTTAAGAGAGTTTGAAAGTAGTCCTGAAGCCTTAGACTCAACTCTGTCCAAAATAAGAGTGGAACCAGAGCCAAAACAAATGAGAATGGTATTCCATAATCGTAAATAATTTGATTGTGGCACGTCTCACATTAAGTGATATATATTATATATATATATATATATATATATATATATATATATATATATATAATATATATATATATATATATATATATATATATATATATATATATATATATATATATATAATATATATATATATATATATATATATATATACTCTATTGTAACTTAACTTTGTTTGTTCACGTAAAATAAATAAAAATACAACAAAAATTGAATTTAAAATTCCTTTATACAATAATAATAGAAGTTCTTCTATAAATAAAAAGAGAAAAAAAAAGTCAATAAGAGTAAAGTTTTGCCGCTTCGCAGGCGTCGCATAGCGACCTCTTTTATTTTATATTAAGATGAAAGACAGGGAATAGAGTCGCAATAACAGATCCGATTTATAGGTTTAGAATAAGTTGTTGCGATCAAATTTATATTTCCCTCCCTTTTACCTTTTGAGTATTTTGAATGATATGATTATAAAAACAAGATTTGCTTTTTTGTCTTTTGTATATCATTTTTATTTTACATTTCATTGTATATGGATTATGTTTTTTTTCTGACTGATTTTTGTTGTCTTATTGAGTTCTTTCTTTTCTTTCATATTTGCCTTTTGAATTAGAAGATGCTTCGAGATATCTGCGTTATTTGAAGTATATTATTATTATTATTATTATTATTATTATTATTATTATTATTATTATTATTATTATTATTATTATTATTATTATTATATTATTATTATTATTATTATTATTATTATTATTATTATTATTATTATTATTATTATTATTATTATTATTCTTGTTATTACCTCTTATGCCTGGTAGGTGTTCAATTCAAAAAAGTGCATGTTGCGATATTAATCGTACGGTTGATTAATAAATGTTATACCTGGCAAGTATGAAATTCAAAAGTACATAATATTAATTAATCGGCCGATTAATAAATTTAAAATATCCACGACAATTATTTAATGAAAACAAAATAGTTTTATTTCTTTTTTTTTAAATATTCGTTCCAAAAAATTTACAACGTGGGAATTTTTCTGTTCTTTCATCTTTCTTTGCATTTTAAAGTAAACGTAAAGGTTACGAAAGGAATTTGAAATTTATTTTTCGTACATTATTTGTTGTATTTATTTATTTATTTATTTATTTATTTATATGTGACCCATTGCGAACCCCGTAAATGAGATCACGAACCCACAGGTTGAGAAACGCTGTTCAAACGCAAGCACACACACACTCACACACACTCAAATATATATTTATATTTACGTGCAAAATAAAATAAAAACATTTATATTTTTTATATATATTCTTTCTGAAGTTTTCACTAACTTGAGACAATTCAGAGTTCTAATTTTTAAATGAGAATAATTTTAAATTACAGTATAATCATATTATAACTTTAATATGCATATATATATATATATATATATATATATATATATATATATATATATATATATATATATATATATATATATATATATATATATATTCAGTTACAATACGGTCACATTCAAAACGTGGATTTAGTATTCAACATGATGATTATCAGGTGTAGTATTTTATGCAGAGAGAAAAACAGTATAGTAGATATTTTAAAGGTCACATACTCCTATTATGCATATGAATTCTTTAAAATAATTTCTATACTTCTAAAATCCATCAAATAAAAAGTTAAATAATGATAATAATAATAATAATAATAATAATAATAATAATAATAATAATAATAATAATAATAATAATAATAATAATAATAATAGTAATAATAGTTATAATAATAATAATGATAATAATAATCAAAGTAATAAAATAATAAGAATAATAATGGTAATAATAATTATTATATTAATAATAATATATAATAATAATAATAATAATAATAATAATAATAATAATAATAATAATAATAATAATAATAATAATAATAATAATAAAAATATTTGAAACTAATCTAAAAACGTAAAAAAGTTCATAAACATTAATAACGTTGGACAGTTTTTTACGAAGCTGGAATCATTATTGGGGGCACATCTTTTTTGCTCCGCTCCAAACTAATTAGCAATATTTTGTCTTGGCTCCGAACATGAAAGGCCGATGATCCATCGAAGCATTAATCGGTGCGGAGCGGCATTCTCCCCTCGGTCGAATATTGCAAAACTTAAACTCGCGACTTGCGATAAAAATTGCGACAAAAAAAATGCAATATTGATTAATGTCCCGAGGTCAAGATTTTGATAATGAGTTTTGCGAGCATGTGAAGAGCGAATGAATTTTTATTTTTTATTTTTTTTTATTTTTATTTTTTTTTTGACCTTTTTATTATCAAATTTTTCATAAATTTTTTCCATCCCTCCCTCTCTCTCTCTCTCTCTCTCTCTCTCTCTCTCTCTCTCTCTCTCTCTCTCTCTCTCTCTCTCTCTCTCTCTCTCTCTCTCTCTCTCTCTCTCTCTCATTATTTTTTAAAACCAAAGTTTCTTGTGTGATGAGGACTTTTATTCTCCTCCTTAATATGTTGTTCCGGTGATTTATAAAAAAAACTTTTTGCGATTGCATTTGGCTTGGAATTAATGAGTGTTTAGATGAGTTTCCTTATAATATTTGGCTAATATTTTATTTATTTTGTTTTTTCAGGTTTTTTTTTTTTTTTTTTTTTTTTTTTAACACATGAATTCTATGTTCGTTTTTAATTAGCATTTTTCAAATACTTACATCTATTTACATGTGCAATTTATACATGAATGGCAAAAACTTACACATATGCACACGTTCTTTCAAACAAGCGCACACGCACACGCACACGCACACGGGCGTATATATATATATATATATATATATATATATATATATATATATATATATATATATATATATATATATATATATATATATATATATATATATATATGTGTGTGTGTATGTGTGTGTGTGTGTGTGTGTCTGTATGTAATTTTAATTTTAAACTGTAATTAATGTTGTTTAAGAATTCGTTGGGAGGAAAAAAATATCCTCATTTTTTTATTTATTTATTTTTTTATTTTGTTTTTATTTTATTTATAAATTTTTTTTTTTGGATATAAATTGAGATAATTTTTAATGTAGTATAAAAAGCCTCGTTAAGAAAGACGTTTCCGATCCAGATAGATAAATAGATGAAAAACATCTAGAGAGAGAGAGAGAGAGAGAGAGAGAGAGAGAGAGAGAGAGAGAGAGAGAGAGAGAGAGAGAGAGAGAGAGAGAGAGAGGGAGAGAGAGCAACAATCTGCCATTAATGTCCAAGATTTTGGCCTTGTATCGGTATGAAACGGATGAAAAGAGCGGGAAGACGACTGACCACTTCGTCCCTTGAGATTTACGAAGTTGTGCCGAACGACGCTTCCCTATGACGTTTCCTCCGTTTTTCAGAACAAGAAAGCAGGACAGAAATGGGGAGATCACTGTCATCCCTCCACGGTCATTCAGGAATTGCAATTGTCTTGATGGTCGAAAACGCATCTTAACTCGTTATATAGGGACTAGAAGAAAGCACAGAGGTAGGAAACGACTCTAAGAGGTCTAATGGAGAATCCACATAGTAATAGATTAATGGCTCTCTCGATGCGAGCTTCTGGACGTTCTTTCCAAGCGTATTTCCAGATTGGTTATCAATGAGGAAGCTTAATAAACTTTAGACTTTGTCAGTGGATTCCTAATTCTATTAAAAATCATATATATATATATATATATATATATATATATATATATATATATATATATATATATATATATATTATATATATATATATATATATATATATATATATATATATATATATATATATATATATTATATATATATATATATATATATATATATATATATATATATATATATATATATATATATATATATATATATATATATATATATATATATATATATATATATATATATTATATATATATATATATATATATATATATATATATATATATATATATATATATATATATATATTATATATATATAACAAAGACTAATTACTGTGGTCTTGATATACAGAATTCCATGCTTCTTACAGTTTATCCATGTATCGTGAAAAACCTATTCATCTAGACTAAATATTCTTTTATTAGTAGATCATATAATAATCCTTCTGATTTCTCTAATTCACTGTCTTTTTATAATTTTGCGAAAAAATGTGTAACTCTAACTTTGTTTTTTCCTCTTTCCCACCTCTCGTTTCTTCTAACAAAACTACTGAAGACCAATCTTCTGCTAAAGCTAACTCTTCGCTCATATCTTTTTTTCCTCTAAATGCAATATTATATTATTAGAAAACTGCACTTTTTTTCCGCTTCCTTCAACCTCTTTTATGAATAATAGTGTAATTTGAACAAAATTGTGTTTTCTTATCTTCCCTCAACTCTTATTCTGAGAGTTTCTTCCTGCACTGAAAAACATGCGTCAATGATTCTTTACGATAGATTACACAAATGTAATTGAAAATTTGTTTAATTATTAAATATTTTTTGCAGTGTGTGGTCATCAAAACTTTTGCTTCCTGGTATATTATTTTGGATCTGTCTACCATCTTCGACCTCCTTTTACACATGTTGGAAGCGTGAGCTGATTCAACCCGGTTCGTAAAAAAGGAACATCGCTCAATTCTCTAACTAATGTTCTATCACTTCTTTCTAAAGTTTTGAATCTATCCTTAACACGAAGATTTGGAAACATCTTTAATATTCAAACTTTATCTCACACTACCAGTCTGGTTTCTGTAAGAGATGCTCTACTATAGTGAACTTTTCTTCCTTATTTCTGACTCTTGTTCCCTTTCTCGTTTACTGCTTTTAGCTACGACGCAGTACAATTTGAAACCTTTGATGGAGTTTGAATCAAAGTTTTTATTTTTAAATTTCCACTTTCGATGTCTCTTCTTCTTTCTGTGGCCTTGTTTCTCTGAATTTCCTTTCCAGTCGTTTTTTATAATCAATTATGGTCTTCCTCCAGGCTCTGTTCTATCTTCTGTTCTTTTTCCTCTTTTCATTAATAATCATATTCCTGCCATTTCGTCTCCTACCAACTTTTATGCAAACGATTCTATCTTTCATATCTTCATTCAGTTTGAATGAAGTCCTACTTAACAAAATATAGTTAAAGCTATAAAGGTAACCCTGGAGCAATCTACCTTTCTTGTATCCTCTATTTGGAGCAAAGAAAATATAGATGCTTTCAATATCTCCAAAATGCAATTTTTCATCTATCCATAAGATATAATTTTCAACAAAACCACGTCTTTGTCAAAAAACCATATTCAAATCTTCTTCTTCTGTCCTTGAATTTATATAGTATTTCCTTTTCAAAGATATTTCTTGGAAGGATCGTATTATTTTTCTCACAAAACCAACTTTAAAGATTCTGGGGGTTCTGAGGTACTTCCAGAATTCTTCCATCACCCCAGATGCTTACTATGAGTAGAGGCGTTGTTAGCTTGAGTCTGGTATCTAGGGTAAATTCACACAACACAGGTCACCTTGAAAAGATGGGCTTTCGACATGAATTGTTCTATTCTCACTGATTTCCGGTAATCTTTTTTGGTCGTCAAACTGTTGCATCAATCTCCTTTTATATCACTAGCACAAAAGACATTATTCCTCTGAACTCTCTGGTACACTGCAAATAATTGTCCTAACGTATCGTTGGAACAAGGGGCAAAAATGTCAACACAAATTTTTCCAGTTATTTTCTTATTAGAAAATGAATCGGTGAAGTAACTTTCATATGCTTAGCATGCCTTTTTCTTATTGAAAATTTTACTGTGACATTTTTGCCCCTTGTCCCAACGATTCGTTAGGACAATTTATGCAGTGTAGACAACTTTCACCTTTGAGAAGAACTAGTGCTTTTCGTCTTTCCACAAAGTCTCATTCTTTCTCTGTTCAGCTCCCTGACCCCAAGACGTAAATACTGTTCTCATTCTTACAGGATGTAATTGTAAATGATTTGATCACTCTTCCTTCTTCTATTTTCTCCTTTCTTTTGTCTTCACACTTTCAATTGCCGTGTATCAGTGTCATGTCAGCCATTTATAATCAATTGGTTTTTCGTAAACTCTGGTGGAAACAATGTGGAACTTTGGCCTTTAAATACCATAGGATATATATATATATATATATATATATATATATATATATATATATATATATATATATATATATATATATATATATATATATATATATATATATATATATAGCTTAACTGCATAAAGAATTTGGAAGGACAACTACCCTAATAAGTGCAAAGGAAACTCACCTTTTTTTGGTCTTGTTCTATAGAGTCTAAAGCTGGAGATGCAAAGCAGAATTTGACCTTATAACTTTCAATAACGTCTCTGGTCATCGATATATATATAATTGAAGGAGGGGGTAAACTGTCTGAGGAAGTGGAAGAGGGAGTGGACTAATTGAAAGACAAAGAGGGGACTCAATAGCTTATTAAATATTTACCGTATACGAATATATATATATATATATATATATATATATATATATATATATATATATATATATATATATATATATATATATATATATATATATATATATATATATATATATATATATATATATATATATATATATATATATATATATATATATATATATATATATATATATATATATATATATATATATATATATATATATATATATATATATTATATATATATATATATATATATATATATATATATATATATATATATATATATATATATATATATATAGTATATATATATATATATATATATATATATATATATAATATATATATATATATTATATATATATATATATATTATATATATATATATATATATATATATATATATATATATATATATATATAATATATATCAACAAGTAACTTTTGTCGTACGATGTGCTAAAGTGATATACTTAAAAAATTAATAGTTTATTTATTCATTTATTTATTTATTTATTTATTATTTATTTTTTAAGCTTCCTCAGGTTGGGGGTGATTTTTTTAAAAAGTTTAGTACCATTGGGGAATTGAAATGTGTGTGTTGTGTGTGTGTTTGCTTATGATAATATCGGCTGAGAAGAATCAAACTATTACCATTGAGATAAGAATTCTTTTAAACATTTTTGTCTAAATTTAATAAAATTTACTTCTTTGAAGAATTTTTTTTTTTTTTTTTTTTTTTTTTGTAATTCGAAACACTCATTAATTTTAATACCATAAAGATCTCTTAGACTGAAGGATTTTATTAGCTATAATTAATTATCAGTAGCGATTTAATTTTGAGATTGTAATATTATATTTTTTTATACTATTTTTTTAAAGTATTTTTAAAGTGAATTTTAAAATTTTAAGAAGGATTTTTAGCTCTGTTTTATTTTTATATATTTAGAATGGTGTTGCAAGTTTAAGGTTGAGTTCAATTTTATTTAAATCAAAATTTATGGAATTTTTTTCTTCTGGTTTATGAGGTTCGCAGAATGATAGGTATACATGTAAGGGTGGGATTGTTAGTAGACGTAGGGTTTTTATACAGTTTGCCAATCTCTGTCTGGATACCTAATACTGAATCTGTAGAATATCCTTCCTCTTACTTTCAACCTAACCTACTACTTCTGTCAGAGTCTCAGATAACTTGGAATTTCTCATTTTCAATTTTAATATATCTATTTTGAACTATTTTGTAATTTCCTTAAGAAGGGTGGGGTGTAGACCTATTCAAACATTTATACTCTAACACCTTTTCAAAATCTAGAGACCCCTATTTTTTAATGTTATTTGACTTCAACATCTGTCATCTTACTATTACATTTATCTTTTATTTTTCTATTGTTTCCACACAGTAACAGATTTTTTTGTCCTTTTTTAAGTATCTCACCACCTCTCATGAGGCTCTTACAACTTCTCACACAAATGCTGAGATCCTCTATTTAGGGGTTTCAGTAACTGAGCACCTCTCATACTTATCGAAGTGGGGAGGAGAGAAAATCATTCAGCATTCTTAACTATCTGGATCAGTTGATTTGGGAACTGATATATATATATATATATATATATATATATATATATATATATATATATATATATATATATATTATATATATATATATATATATATATATATATATATATTATATATATATATATATATATATATATTATATATATATATATATATATATATATATATATATATATATATATATATATATTATATATATTATATCTAAACTTATATCAGTGATATTATGATGTAAATATGCCATCTCCGTAATATTATATCAGAAACTTAATCCTGCCAGAGACAACTTTCAGCACATTTATCGGGCTAATTTGAATATGCCATCTCCGTAATATTATATCAGAAACTTAATCCTGCCAGAGACAACTTTCAGCACATTTATCGGGCTAATTTGAGGAAAAGGTGTGTATGTAACTTCTTTGCTAGTTATCTCTCTGGAATAACTGCTTTGAGTGTCCTGACAGGATGACTATGTTCATAAGCAGCACGGATGGCATTCTTCCCTGGGTTTTCAACGGGTGTGGTTCTGAACTGGCGCCAGACTTTTTTCAGCTCCATTTTCTGTGACTTAGTATACTAGCATTTATCCTCAATGCTGACAGCGAACTTGCAATTAAACCATCTGTTTAAGATCCTTGATAATTTTTTCAACTCTTATAAAGAATCTATTTTCTTCTTTCTGATGATCAGTAGGACTTTGACACTCGAGGTCAACTGGTGATATTCTTTCCTATAAAACCGATTAATAGTCTTCTGTCCTTTGAGATTATTGCAAGTCAAATGTGATGGCTCTTATAAAGGGCAATAGAATGAGTTACTGCTCTTAATGCACCCTTCCTTCAGGTTTCCCTTTTCATTTATCTTATCTTATTTATCTATCAAATCATTCAATATGGGAAGATGTCGATTGGGGGACTTCTTCATTCTCAATCAATAAGGGTGTTATACTTCACCACTTGTGAGTTTTAACTTTTTAAAAGCTCAACTTCTTCAAATCTCTCTCACAAAAAATATATCTTAATTTTTTTTATATATCTTTCAAAAGTTCTACCGTCACTTATATACTATCACTCTATATAAATATAAACACTCTCGGCCTCTACATAAACAACAAATTATCTTGGTAACCTAAAATTACAATGGTTTCTAAAGCAGATTTAAGATTTTTTCATCTTCACAGTTAATCTAACTATTCAAGAGTTTCTTCTACTCTTGTGCAGAAGACTCTTTTCACACCTGGCAGAGCTCCGGTTAAACCAGTCTTTCAATTTGAGCTGAATCAAAGCAAAAAGACTATAATTAAACTGTTCATTGCTTACCAATTCCTTTGTTTTGTCACGCGACGCTGGTGCTCTCTCTTTTCTAAAGGCACTACAGCGGTAGGTGTTCGAGTGAGCACACTACTTGCATTCTATATCCTTTAAAACTCTCTCGCAATACAAGGTGTATTGTGTCTTAATACCGGTTTTGTGTAGAAATCTGCAACTTCAAGTTTATTGTTTGTTTGCTGGGGTAACTCCTTTCCAGCTGTCTCTGATATTTGGAATTCTCTCTTATCTTCTGCAATTTTTACCGAATTTAACCTCCCTTACTTTAAAGCTTGCATCTGTACCAACCTCAGAAATTGGGGTTAAGTGTAACTTTTGTCACTTTCTTCTTTTTTTCTTATTCCATGCTCCTTCCATGAA
>SEYY01021946.1:237500-242500 GCA_009176605.1 Armadillidium nasatum
TTAGTTGAAGGAATAAAATATGGAATGTACTCCTTTATTCACGCCAGAGAAAATCATTTCAGTTATTCAGGAAACCCATCACACCAAAGCAGCAGTCATTTTGAGGAAAATCAAGGTACTGCAATCCCAAGTTCGACCAATTGGCAGAATCCAAAATGCTATAAACTTTTCCTCGCAGTAGGCTGTGAATTTCCCGTGGAAGACTAGAAAAAGTAGAACAGGAAACAGAGATATGGTGATAGGAGAAACTCAGATGGGAAAAGAGTTTAACAGAATAAAGAGAAAGATAAGAAGTTAAGAAAAGTTCAAAAATGTTAAGTTCAACTCCATGGTAAGTTTGGGTGGATAAATTGTTGGCGAGTTCACCAGCTGCACCTTGATAATTAGTGGATAACCATTGGAGGTGGTGCACACTGAAATCATTAGGAAAATAATTTCAGAAAAGAGAAGAAGAGAGAATATGTTCTATTTTGGATTTTAGATAGTTGAAGAGTTTAGGATTGTTAATAGAATTAAGTGATAAATGGACAGAACAGATAAATTTAGATGTTGATTGGCAAAAGAGCCAATACAATATCGTTGTGTACATATGTGCAGCATTCACCATTGAATGAAAATGAAGATGGAGACAATAAGAGCAAAAAGAGTAAAGTTTTCTGCAGAAGCGTTCAAGCACTTGAGCTTCGGTCAAGAACAAATGGTGTGGTATTGAAGGTAAGTAGTGTTAAACAAACTTTAAATTGTAGGAAAGGGATTGAATGTTGCAGAAATTGAAGAAAAAAAAAGACTGCACAAGAACAAACTGGCAATTCCTTGAGATCACCAACTCTACCACCAAAAGCCGCCAACTCCCAAATGGTAATAAGGGAAGATTTATAGCCAGAGGCTACCTTTGGAAGCTACCCTTGCTGGCTTCTCCGATGCTGTTTTCATTTGTGACATCTTAATATGTAAGTGCTTTCTGGTGTGTTAATAAAGAGGTGCCAACTACTTTACATATGTGTTGGTAGATGTGAAGATGTACTTGAAAATAGATTTATCTTTCTACACCAGAGTGCAATGGGATGTTCTCTCACACTCTATAAACTCATCGCTTCTAAGTGAGCTATGCACCCCCTATAATATATATATATATATATATATATATATATATATATATATATATATATATATATATATATATATATATATATATATATATATATATATATATATATATATATATATATATATATATATATATATATATATATATATATATATATATATATATATCCTTAGTATTTAGCATATGATACGATGATTATCCTGTATATTGTTAATAGAGGAATAGAGATTCGAGGTCTTAACAATGATATGCCCGAATATTGCGATCTATTTAGAATCGTTTGACATTATTATTCTTATTGTCTTTTGAAATGTCGCGAACGTAAATCGTTTGTGTCGCGGATATAGAATACCCCCATTTACCCCTCTACCCCCTGATCCCCTTCAACGGACCCTCCCCTTTATAGAGCTGTGTCGCAAGTGTTTTTTTTTTTATATATATATTTTTTTTAACAATACCGAAAAAGAATAGAACAGGGGAAACAATCTGTTTTGGTGACGTCAAAGAAGATTCTTCTCCGTATTGTTTCTCCAATTTATTTATTAATTCATTCATGACTTATTTGCAGTCTACGACTATTTTGTAATATTTGTTAAGATTTAGGTTTATTTCTCTCTCTCTCTCTCTCTCTCTCTCTCTCTCTCTCTCTATATATATATATATATATATATATATATATATATATATATATATATATATATATATATATATATATATATATATATATATATATATATATATATATATATATATATATATATATATATATATATATATATATATATATATATATATATATATATAATATATATATATATATATATATATATATATATATATATATATATTTATATATATATATATATATATATATATATATATATATATATATATATATATATATATATATATATATATATATATATATATATATATATATATATATATATATATATTATATATATATATATATATATATATATATATATATATATATATATATATATATATATATATATATATATATATATATATATATATATATATATATATATATATATATATATATATATATATATATATATATATATATATATATATATATATATATATATATATATATATATATATATATATATATATATATATATATATATATATATATATATATATATATATATATATATATATATATATATATATATATATATATATATATATATATTATGTCTCCTCTGGTAGGTAAGACCAAAGGCCTACAAATTTCCATCAGAGTTGTGTAATTGTTAGAAATCTGGTCGCTAATGGCCGACGTGACCCGATGCACGGCGTTTAAAAATGTGATAAAGATCAGAGGTCAGTGCTCCAAGGCCACCCTTTTGCATCAATTAACTGCAATTGGGAGGCGCGTCTTTCATATATATATATATATATATATATATATATATATATATATATATATATATATATATATATATATATATATATATATATATATATATATATATATATATATATATATATATATATATATATATATATATATATATATATATATATATATATATATATATATATATATATATATATATATATATATATATATATATATATATATATAGTATATGAGTGTGTGTGTGTGTGTGTGTGTGTGTATGTGTGTGTGTATGTATGTATGTGTGTGTCAGAAATTTCAATAAGCAATAAATAAGTTATGAGTGTCATATATAAGAACAAAAAACAGCCGAATTTATGTTTTTAATTTTTTCCTTTTCGCAAAAAAAGACTTCAAAAAAAAGAAGAAAAATAATTAGTTTCCCCCCCACCCTCCCCCACCCCTACTCGAAAAACCCAACCAATTCCGTCAATTAAATTTCAAGGCTTTGTACCCACCCATCTTTCCATCATTAAATGGGAAACCTTTCCAATCATGTATCTCTCCCTCCGTCGTAAAAGTTGGGTTAAGGGATATGCTTCCCCCCCCTCTCTCCTTCTCCCCTCTCAAGCCTCCCCCAATTATACTCCAGTTAACCCCCCTCCTTTTTTTTTGAGGAATCCCTTTAATTAATAAGGAAATATTATTATTTGTTATTTTATGGCACCAATAAAGGAACGCTTATTAAAATCTATTGATTTTCGTTCTCATATATTTGGCATGCTGAGTGTAAAATGGAATTTAAAATCCAATATTGCGCATATTATATTATTTATGCATAATATATATATATATATATATATATATATATATATATATATATATATATATATATATATATATATATATATATATATATATATATATATATATATATATATATATATATATATATATATATATATATATATATATATATATATATATATATATATATATATATATATATATATATATATATATATATATATATATATATATATATATATATATATATATATATATATATATATATATATATATATATATATATATATATATATATATATATATATATATGTGTGTGTGTGTGTGTGTGTGTGTGTGTGTGTGTATGAGATTTACTTTATTATGAAAAATCCATAAATAAAAATCTAAATATTTAATCATTTAGAGCAAAAGTTTGCCAAAAATTTCATTCAGTTTTTAAATTTTGTATTATCAAAGTTGCTTTTCTTCCATTAGAGGCGTGACACTCAGCGACCCTATCCGAGTAAAAGATACAAAATATTAATATAAGGGAAATTTCTTGAAAAGGAGGACATGAACCTTTGAATATAGGATCAATTTCTATCATGGAATACCATTACATGTAAAAATCATTTAATTGCAATTTTCGTGTAATAAATACCTTAAGTTTATTTGAAATTTGACAAGAAATTTAGCTGCCCTCTCCATTTATCAAAATAAGAAAATGTGTGAACCTTGAAACAGAGTTTAGGGGCGTTTTCATACAAGGTTGTAATGGCAAAGGCATTGGCAGAAAATTATAAATGAGATTGAATTTTTCCCATATTATTCATGTATAAGATGAAAATGCGGATACCCTCTTGACACCCACCAGAGAAAGAATATTGGTACTTTTAATCCTACATTTTTGTGATTAAAATGTGTAAAATAGGAAAAAAATAGAATAGGAATAGGAAAAAATAGAAGAAATAAAGAATGAAAGAACATAAAAAGTTTAAGTCGATAGAAATGAAAAGAAAATTTTCAGAACGTACTGACAGTAGGGCCACATAAGCTCTCCTCCAAGGAGGCGTCATGGGACTTAAGAATTCAGGAGAGAAGTGTCTATTATGGTAAAAATTGTATAACCATCAATTGATAATAGAAACAAATTGGGAAAGACTTAATAAGCACGAGTAGGCTTACAAAACTAAAAACCTTAATCTCCACTCAATGCTTTCTAGAAAACTTGAAAGAATGAATTTATCACATAAATATTACGCGTTCTCCGAGCAAGAGCGTTCCACCAGCTTGGTTATGTAAAATAAATCTTGCAAATCAATAGGCATATTTATATAAAGTAAAATTGTATTTTGATGCTTTTAACAATAGTATAAATTAAAGTCACGAGAATGGGACGTGATATGAACAAAAATAGGAGTGTTTAAGTTGTGTATTCTTAAAGATTTTATAATAATTTTTAGTGGGACTTATATGAAGGAAAAAAAAAGAAGAAAAATAATGAATGATGAAAAAGAAAAAAGATAAAAAGAAAAATAAGAAGAAAAAGATAAAGAAGAAAAAGGAAAAGAAAAAAAATAAAAAGAAGAAAAAAGAAAAGAAAAATAAGAAGAAGAAGAAGAAGAAGAAGAAGAAGAAGAAGAAGAAGAAGAAGAAGAAGAAGAAGAAGAAGAAGAAGAAGAAATTTAATTCTTATTATTATCATAACTTCATCATTTATTACAATAA
>SEYY01021946.1:252500-260000 GCA_009176605.1 Armadillidium nasatum
ATATATATATATATATATATATATATATATATATATATATATATATATATATATATATATATATATATATATATATATATATATATAATTTAATTCTATATTAATGATATGACATGACCATTACAAAATATAGTCTAACTAGTCACTTATTCACTTTATGTAATATATTTATTCTCAGTTTTATTTTTAAAACAATTTTTTTCCTTATTTTATCTATTTCTTTTCTTAATTTTTCTCATTTTTCCGCTAGGATGTTGTTTTTCTCTCTTTTCTTTATTATATTTTTGGAATTCTTTTTCAGTTTTTTTTTTATTATTTTAGCTTTATCTGTCTTTTGTTATTAATACTTTTTCTTCTTCTTCTTTTTCATTTTCTTCTTCTTTTTCTTTTTCTTCTTATTTATCTTCTTTTTTTCGTTATTTTTCTTCTTAATTATCATTTTTTTCGTTATTTTTATTCTTTTTTTCTTCTTCTTCTTTTCCTTCTTCTTTCTCTCTCTCTCTCTCTCTCTCTCTCTCTCTCTCTCTCTCTCTCTCTCTCTCTCTCTCTTTCTTTTTCTCTCTCTTTTAATGCAGAATATTTCAAAATTTCATTTTTTTCCTTTCATTCTTTTATTTTTCTCTTGATTATTAAATTTTACTCTTTAGTTCTTCAACATCTTCTTCTCTTTTTCTTCATTTCTTCCCTTCCTTTTTATCTCTCTGTCCTCCTCCCTGAAGATGGTTCGCCTTCGTTCGCCATTATTATAAAAAAGGATGACGGCAGAGATTGCAGTTCCCTTTTACGATCTCTTTCGACATACGTATTCATAATCTTCACGATGGAAATACCCCTTAAACATTATTACGCTGCATTTTTATTAAAAATAATTATTATATATTAGGAGAAATATTCGCACAACTTAAACCATTTTTTTCCATCTTCGTATATTATATATTCCTTGCCTGAGGCCGTAAAGTTACGTTGTAGTTTCGCGTGGCTTTAGGAGACAAGCTTGACTTCTCGAAATTTAATAGGCGAGCAAAATTGCCAAACAAGGTAATAATAATAATTATTTGGACACTTTTTGAGATAAAAATTTACATACGTATGAGATACAACGTTTCGTAAATAAATATTTTATTTTAGGACTCGCATTTAATCGATGAGAAGTCCTTGCATTACATACGTATCAGTAGTGTATACGAATTTATATCTATGGACATTTTTTTTTTTTGGTTTTCCAAGAGAAATAAGACGTTGGTTCTTGTTCTTCTCTTATGATGCTGTTGTTATGTTGTTCTTATTATTCTATTTCTTATTTTCTATGAAGTTGTTCTTTTGTTTTTGTTTCTGTTGTCCTTATTATTCTTGTTCTTATTTTTTCGATGTTGTTCTGTTGTTTTCGTTTTTCTGGTTCTTATTATTCTTGTTCTTCATTTTGATGTTGTTCTGCTACTTTTCCTATCCTTTTTGTTCTTGTTCTTCTTGTTGATAATGTTCTGTTGTTTTTATTTTTGTTCTTATTATTGTTCTTGTTTTTGCTGTTGCTCTTATTTTACCTGTTTTTGCTCTTGTTTTCATATTTTCTAAGAAAACATTGCCCCCTATTTACGTACGATATATATATATATATATATATATATATATATATATATATATATATATATATATATATATATATATATATATATATATATATATATATATATATATATATATATATATATATATATATATATATACAGTATAAATATTTGTAAAATAAATATTTCACCCTTTAGTTTTAAAATTTCATTGTGTATTGAAATTATATTTTTCTCTAAATTTTTTTTCTTGATTTTATTCAAAGAGTTAACCCCTCCTCCCCCAAGATTATCTACCGCACCCCACTTTGGTCATCGCTGCTTTCAGATGATGTCCACGTTTTCATGGCTCTTTATTACTCCATTTGAAACATCCTCGAATTAGATTCGAGATCAATTTATGACGTGTTTGTAAAGCTACTTTTCCTTTTGACGTTTGTGTCTTTGTTTTTTTATTTTTTTTATTTTTTTAGGATTTGTGATTTCTTTCTGATTTATTTATTTTTTCCCTTTAAAAAAAATCAATCGTTATCAAATATTTAAGAGAGTGTAAAATTTTTTGGATTAAGCTTCACGTTTTTAAATTTATATCGCAGGAATGTATTATGAGAATAAAAGATATAGATTCAGTTTAGTTTGTATCTTTGTTTATTACCGAATATAATCTACGAAGAAAGAGAAGGAAGGAATTTGATGATTTGAAATTTTATGTTTAGAATAATTGGAGGCCAATCAATGCTTATTGGAGAGAAAGTAGGAGGTCGAATGTCGAATAGAACGAATGGCTTTAAACTCGCAAGAGAAACATTTGCTCGGGTTTATAAGCAGATCAAGTTGTAAGTGTGAGACTGGCGTACCAATTGGGCTCCTTGATCAAATAGGATGGAGGGGTTCGAAGCCCCAAAATCTCGTTTCTTGAGCAGTCCCTTTCAACAATTACATCGGAGAAGCGCTCATAAAAACAGACGTATGAGAAGCTATCCTTGTTTAAAGAGATTGGACTTGATCCTCTCAGGTTTGGCTTTGATTCGATTTTTGAGTCATAAAACCCGGGGAAGTGATGATGCCTTTCCTCTCTTTTTTTTCCTTCTTCGTTAGAGGTGATAAGACATCTGTTCATTCCCCTTCCAAAGACACTCCTTATTCTGCACTTTTATGCAAGTGAATATACAAAGCTTTTTACGACCGATCTCCCTTCTAAATAAGTTATTAATTTTATTACCTTTCTTTTTTGCCTCTTTGTAAACAAGTACATATTATTGACACGTGCAAGACACAACGCCTCACTTTTTTTTACTTTTTGGGAGAACATGTAGGTGTGTTTTTCTTCATTTTCCTTAACATTAACTTATATATATTTATTTAAAACTTTTATTTTAATTCGTGATTATAAATGTGTGTGTGTGTGTGTGTGTGTGTGTGTGTGTGTGTGTGTGTGTGTGTGCGTGTGTGTGTGTTTGTGAATATGTATATAAGGAGCATGCAATTATAATTGTTATTATAATTTAAATATAATTTTTAAGGTAAATTTCATTATAAGTACTCAAACTCAACACAATTTATTTCCATACAATCAATTACACAGGCCCGTAAAATGAAGCCCATTGGTCATTTTTTTTTTTATTATTTATTTTTTTGCAATCTAATGCCTGATTTTTATTTGTTGTCCTGATTTTAAATACAACCTCCATTTTTTCAACTATCAAGTAAAAATATTTCATGGAATTCAGCTATAAAATGTATGAACAAAGTATTTTTATGTATACAGTTTTATGCATTTTTTTTTTTTTTATTTTTATTTTTATTTTTAGAAAAAGAACTAAAATACTGAGATGAATACTGAAAATTTAAAAGAGAAGAATGTACTTGGATATTATTACTTTTACAAAGGCTTGTTTTTCCTTTTTCTTTAACCTTCCATGCTCCTTCTATTGTTCCTCTTGCAGACAGAATGCGGCTTACCTGTATGCAACATCCAGCAGTAGTCCACAATCATGTTGATACTTCACCTTCCATCTCCTTTACATCGTAATAAAATCTCTTCTCCTGATCTTCCTTAACGGCGAGGAGATTTTCGGGGAAATTGCATGACAATGTAAAGTGTATATATATATACAAGCTCTTTGAATAACCCAGGTTTCTGAATATTATTAACATGCTTTCCACTATACACTTCAGGATCTAGTTTATTATGTTTACTAAAAAAATTTCCATAACTTCTTTAAACGCTTCCCATGCCTCCCTCGTTTACAACGTCCTCAACTATGATTTTAAATACTTAATCTTTGAAAAGTTTTAGAATTAAACGAAACCATCCTTTGGTTTTCCTTCTGATAGTCCTGGAAATCTATTACATATGTATTTAAACAACTCCACTTCATTCGACAGAGACTTAACAACTTATTTCATCAATCTCAATTTTATTTCGAACGGAGACAGGAGAACATCTTGTGGATCAATCAACTTTGCCAATTCATGTTTTTACTTTCAGGCTCTAATATACCATACGTGGTCACCCTTTTCTGGTCTTATGTTCTTTTTTTATCCCAGCTATTCCATTCACTTATAAGAAAGAATTCATTAACGTCATACTTTAAGCTAAACTGTTACAACAGGAGCATTATTCGGATAAACTAGGTCACGATCTTGAGTAAAGTAAGAACTATATACTTTTCTCTGTTTCTTAACCATAAAAAAAAGTACCAGAGGCCAGTAAATTTTTTTAGAGCCTACCATTTCCGCTGAATCTTTAGAAAGACAAAAATATTCAGTTAATCTCTTACTAAATCATTATCTTAATTAAATCTCTCTTAATTTGATCATATCTTATCTCATAGATGTATTTCATATTTAAGTAAATAATTTCAATAAAAATATCAAATGTGTTTCAAATAAAAAAGGTTCTTGATTTTATTAGACCCAATTTTTTTGTTTGACATATTCCTTTTTTTTTTTTTTTTTTTTAAAATATAATTCCTAATAATCCCAAAATATTTTGCTCCATCAACAAACTTAATATTGGTTTAATTCTACTAATTTTAAAAGAGTTAGAATAAGGTTGACCGACGTATTATTGCTGTGAGGATTATAAAAGAGAAGGTTCGGTGCTACGCTAAAAGATGACGGGTAGTGAGGTATATTGAAGGTGAACGACCTCCAGGTGGGGTGCTGTGCACTGCAATGTGATGCGTAAAAATGCCGTGATCGCCCAACCCTGGTTTTGAACAAAAGTTTCCAAACACAATTAGATAGATTGACAGATAAATAGATAGATAGATAGATAGATAGATAGATAGATGAACAGACAGACAGAGACATATATATATATATATATATATATATATATATATATATATATATATATATATATATATATATATATATATATATATATATATATATATATATATATATATATATATATATATATATATATATATTATATATATATATATATATATATATATATATATAATAATACAGCGGATTTCTGTATCTAAAACCTTCTAGATTCATAAAAGCTCCATGTGGTCGAAAAGCAAATTTTTCTACCGAGTGAAATTAATAAATTAATCGGTTTGATGCAACTTTCAATATATATATATATATATATATATATATATATATATATATATATATATATATATATATATATATATATATATATATATATATATATATATATATATATATATATATATATATATATATATATATATATATATATATATATATATATATATATATATATTATATATATATATATATATATATATATATATATATATATATATATATATATATATATATATATATATATATATATATATATATATATATATATATATATATATATATATATATATATATATATATATATATATATATATATATAATATATATATATATATATATAAATATATATATATATATATATATATATATATATATATATATATATATATATATATTATATATATATATATATATATATATATATATATATATATATATATATATATATATATATATATATATATATATATATATATATATATATATATATATATATATATATATATATATATATATATATATATATATTATATATATATATATATATATATATATATATATATATATATATATATATATATATATATATATATATATATATATATATATATATATATATATATATATATATATATATATATATATATATATATATATATATATATATATATATATATATATATATATATATATATATATATATATATATATATATATATATATATATATATATATATATATATATATATATAGGGTAAAAACGTGTCTTATAACCTACAAATCAGTAAATTCAAAGTTTATATATATTTTAAGCATAAATTTTCAATTTTTCAATTTATGCTTTATATGAATTTTATATTTTAACGCTCAATTTATCGCATAGCAAATGTGATCTTCCCGCTTCACGTTCGAAAGTAAGATTTATTTACATATAAATTTTTATTTTTATTTTTTTGTTTTTAAAGAAATTTTTTTTAAAAAATGTAGATTCATCATTATTTAGCATTTTTCTGCTAGCCAAGTCTAACTGAATCTTAACCTATATAACCTGTCAAAAACTTGCTAAATCTAGCAGAAAACGATATAAATATAAAAGCTGAAAATCTAGCATTTTATTTTTTAATGAAAATAATTAAAAAGAATTTTAACATTATTAAATCATAAAAAAAATAATTATCCTTATTTTTAGCAAAAATACATTTTAATCAATGTTAACGTGAAATGTCAAAGTTCCAGGGAATGTTTTATTTCATGAGCTGTTTGAAGTCATAGGTTACAGCCGAAGTGAATTTGAAGATACGCGAAAGACAGTTCCTCCCCCCCCATTCCAACCCTTAGAAAAAAAATTACATATTTGGCAGAGAGACTGAGGACCTCATTTTATTCGGCGCCACCTCCAGCAGACAAAAGAGGGAATTGGAATTAAACTTTATTGAGCTTCGCATTTTTATTTCGTCAGCAATTAAATTGGTAGCCATTCTTCGGCGGCTTGATTGCTCTACAGAGCGAGGGAGGAGCAGTGATGCCGTTTGCTTATATATGGCACTCTACATGCCATTAGCAATCGGCCGCTCGTAATTATTGCCCTTGACTTACGTTACTTAAAAGTCTTTGGGTGCCTCCACGATAACCCTTTCCGAATGCTGATTTGTAAGAAGAGATCGAGAAGAAATTTGTTGAAGAAGGGAAACGTTGGAAGGAATTTGTTCCCCCTTTTATGATGCTTCAAGAATGAGAAAAAACAATATCGAAATTTTTATATAAATGAATTTGGGTTGCAATTACTTTCAAATTAATTACGTTTGGAGGCGAAGAACGGGATTAACCAATGTGGTTCAGACTTTATTATTCTTGGTATCTCTTATCGCTATCTCTCCCTTTCCTCTTTTTATGAAGATTAAACACACATTCATACAAACATTAACTACCCTCATATTCTTGCGTACGCATTCACATGTACTCACTCGTATGTTAGATGTATAAGACCTCTACATAATGGTTTGTGCATGCGTACTATACTGTTTGTGTGAACGATATAACACACACTCATACGAATATTATCATCTACATATGTGATTTTATAAGTATGCACAAGTAGTAAGGTAAGATGGAGTTTACTTCTATATAAAGGTTGGTACATGTGCAATGTACTGTGGATGTGAACGATGTGGCACACGTTCACACAAACATCACAAGTTTATTTGTGCTCTTATGTAAATATGTACATGTATGTAGTTTGTGCATCTGTAATGTTTTGTGGGTGTGAACGATATAATTTATCAAGGGTCCTTCAATAACCCTTTGGCCTGATTCCTCTGCCTATCGATTAATTAAGATTATTCTAATTTTATTTTTTATC
>SEYY01021946.1:265000-270000 GCA_009176605.1 Armadillidium nasatum
TTAAATTTTAGAACAAATAACTCAGTTGAGAAACATTGAATATATATATATATATATATATATATATATATATATATATATATATATATATATATATATATATATATATATATATATATATATATATATATATATATATATATATATATATATATATATATATATATATATATAGAGAGAGAGAGAGAGAGAGAGAGTGTATAGTTTACCCAGGAGTTCCCAAGCTTTCTTTTTGCTTGTTGACCCCTCAGAGTCCTGCGTATGTGGACCTCATATATTCATATATAATATTCCTAAATTAAATAAACATTTTTCGTTGAGAACCCTCTCAAAGCTTCTGTGGTTCCCTGAGGGTCCATGAAGACCCCCGGTTGGAAAAAGCTGATATAAACCCTGCTTGAGTCTCAAACTGCACAGGATTTCGAGGTCACTCTAGAAAATGCCTTCAAATTTAATGTAAGTTTTTTTCTTTTGTGAGTTCAAGTATTGAAAAGAGATTGTTGGTACACAGCAAAAATTGTCCTAACGAATCGTTGGGACAAGGGGCATAAATGTCACATTACAATTTTCAATTGAGAAAAGACATGTTAGGCATAAGAAAGTCGCTTCACCGATTTATTATCTAATAAGAAAATAATTGAAAAAATTTGTTGTGACATTTTTGCCACTTGTCCTAACGATTCGTTAGGACAATTTTTTGCAGTGTAGTAGGTTTGTGTTTGATTAGGAAGAATAATATGAGTGTTGGTATGGTTTAATGATGTGAATAATAAGGTTTTCGTACAATGTCTGCTAACTGCAAACTTAAAACAAATATTATTGGAAGTCTTCCACACTTACCTATATTTTGTACCTTATTAATTCAATCACTTCTGAGAATGAATCCTGCCAGAGGGGGTACGTCGAACTCTAAAGGTACGAGGGTACTATCGTGTCCATCTGTGACAAAGAGTTTTTTATATGATTACTTGCATACGTGACCATGCACATTCATGCTGTACATTCATTCATATTTATATACACACTACCACACACACAAATATATATAATATATATATATATATATATATATATATATATATATATATATATATATATATATATATATATATATATATATATATATATATATATATATATATATATATATATATATATATATATATATATATATATATATATAGTGATGGATCGGCTTTCATATTTTCTCATTTGTGGATATATATATATATATATATATATATATATATATATATATATATATATATATATATATATATATATATATATATATATATATATATATATATATATATATATATATATATATATATATATATATATATATATATATATATATATATATATATATATATATATATATATATATATATATATATATATATATATATATATATATATATATATATATATATATATATATATATATATATATATATATATATATATATATATATATATATATAGTTGAAGTTTGTTTGTGTGCTCGTATTATGGAGATGAAGTGTAGATATGTTGAAAGAAGGTACAATAGGCGAAAATTCATTATCAGTCTGTGCCGTCGACGACTTTTCTTTAAATCGGTTCGCAACGTGGAATTGAAATCCTTTTTCTTTATTTGCTCCTTTTTTCGTTTCATTTGCGATTTTTTTGGGCTCCTTTTTTTTTAGGTTTCATTTGAGATTTTTTTTTTTTTGTCTTGTCGGCGCAATGGCCGACGAAATTTCGGTGTATGTAAATTTTCCAATTGAAAGCCCAGGGGCAAAGTCGCAATTTAAGGGCGCTGCCTCATTTGGAATAGCAGAAGGAGGAGCTCCTTCTTTAAATGCGTACATATAAATGTTTGTACATGTACGTAAATGTGTGTACATGTGTACATGTACTTACACATTTGTATATTCACGGAATAGTGGAGGAAAGTCTACGTTTAATTTATTGTTTCTTTTGGGTGTGTTTCAACATTTCAAACTTTTTCACTCACACTTTTTATGAACTTTCTTTTGTTGTTTTTTTTTTCTTTTTGTTTATTTTATCTTTATCTTATTATTTCTTATCACTCGATAATTGACTGTTCTAATTATATCATTTCTATATTTTAAATCTTTTTTATACTCCATTTATTAAATATTATTTATTTTTCAATATTTTTTTGTTTACCATTATTAATTATTTACTTATTTCCTTTCTTTATATTTGACTCATTTCTCATTATTTAATTACTCATTATTACTCATTACTTTTATACCTTTTTTATTTTTTCCAATTCGTAACTGTTATTTATATTTCACTCTCTCTCTCTCTCTCTCTCTCTCTCTCTCTCTCTCTCTCTCTCTCTCTCTCTCTCTCTCTCTCTCTCTCTCTCTCTCTCTCTCTCTCTCAAGAGAGAGAGAAAGAGAGAGAGAGAGAGAGAAACACTCTAGCAATCTCTTTTACTACTCTCTCTCTCTCTCTCTCTAGCAATCTCTTTTCCTCCTCCTCCTCTCTCCTCTTCTCTCTCTCTCTCTCTCTCTCTCTCTCTCTCTCTCTCTCTCTCTCTCTTCTCTCTCTCTGCATATTTGTTAAGAGGAATCAAATAAGGTAGTGTTGGAAAAGCGTTTTGTGGGATTTTTTTTAGTTGAAGCTCAGTTCATATTCTGTCTTTCCTTCAAATTAAGATTCGGCAAATGTTTCCTTATTTGCAAAAATGAGAATTGAAGAAAGAAAATTTTAAACTTCCTTTGCACACACTGTAAGCACTGACACACTCAGACGCACACATAGACACACACTCACACAAACACACACTCATATATATATATATATATATATATATATATATATATATATATATATATATATATATATATATATATATATATATATATATATATATATATATATATATATATATATATATATATATATATATATATATATATATATATATATATATATATATATATATATATATATATATATATATATATATATATATATATATATATATATATATATATATATATATATATATATATATATATATATATATATATATATATATATATATATATATATATATATATATATATATATATATATATATATATATATATATATATATATATATATATATATATATATATATATATATATATATATATATATATATATATATATATATATATATATATATATATATATATATATATATATATATATATATATATATATATATATATATATATATATATATATATATATATATATATATATATATATATATATATATATATATATATATATATATATATATATATATATATATATATATATATATATATATATATATATATATATATATATATATATATATATATATATAAATTAATATTTTTCATTTTTTTAAATAACATTAAAAGAGGGACGGAAATATGAAGGTAATATCTTGGTAACTTTTTTGACGTAAGAAATTGTTTTATGAAGATCAATATTTGTGAAGAAGAAAGGCGATTTCGATTACAATCATTTAAATGTGAATCTAATTAATTAGCGTCTCTTTTAAATACTTTTTAAATCAAAGTTTTTTTTTTTTTTTTTTTTTTTTTTTTTTTTTTTTTTTTTTTTTTTTTTTTTTTTTTTTTTTTTTTTTTTTTTTTTTTTTTTTTTTTTTTTTTTTTTTTTTTTTTTTTTTTTTTTTTTTTTTTTTTTATATTTTTTTTATTGGTTTCACATGTGCTTTTAATTTCTTCATATTCTCACATAATATATATATATATATATATATATATATATATATATATATATATATATATATATATATATATATATATATATATATATATATATATATATATATATATATATATATATATATATATACTGTATATTTTCTTATCCTTATTTAATTGGAAGGCAGTTAAGCTGCTGTCAATCAGAACATTCTCATTCCAAGACCTTTTCTTTAGGTTTGGCAAACGTGAACATTTTACCATATTAGCTTGATAGGCCGTTCATGGGAACTCCTCTTAGGAAGAAGAGAAACATTTTACCATCGTCCTTAAAAATTCTTAATTGGTAGGACCTATTATTCAAAAGTGAAAGACATTCAAATAATTCAAGTTTGATAATATAAGCCTAGTTACAGAGCTCAAACTGCATAGGTTTTCCGAATCTTCACTGAAAATGGCTCAAAACAAATGGAATCTGACTTTCCATAAGTAGAAGTGATTAAAATGAATTATATATATATATATATATATATATATATATATATATATATATATATATATATATATATATATATATATATATATATATATATATATATATATATATATATATATATATATATATATATATATATATATATATATATATATATATATATATATATATATATATATATATATATATATATATATATATATATATATATATATATATATATATATATATATATATACTTTTACCAAAATAGGACCAAATTCTCTTATATTTGTTGTTTGTTTTAAGCTTCTAGCTTTTTTAAATTTTTTGATGATATAAACTTTAAAGCGAGACACATTTTATCAACTTCTCCAACACTGAAGTCATTACTCATAGTAACGTCAATGTTCTCCATAGGAAATGACTTATTTCTAAATTTCAAGATGCAACTTTCAAACTATCTTCTTTTCTCTATCCAAGACAACTTTGAGCAGATAACTCAATTCTTTTCTCATATTCTTGATCGTTTTGGATATTAAAAATATTTAATCCATCTGATTTTACAGCTATGCTCTTTCCCACGGTTACTGTAGCTGTTACCAGATCAATAATGTTTATATTACAGGGCGAACTCACTTTGACAGTATTTACACTAGATGGATAGCTCAGCTCGACAGCACGAATCGGCAATGTTTACACAAAAAGAAATACCCAGCTTAACAGTAATATACTAGAGAGGACACGTTCATCTTAACAGTACTTATACGAGAGGAAATGTACGGGCTCGAGCATCG
>SEYY01021946.1:272500-277500 GCA_009176605.1 Armadillidium nasatum
TAATATAATAATAATAATAATAATAATAATAATAATAATAATAATAATGACAAAAATAATAATGATAATAATAATAATAATAATAATAATAATAATAATAATAATAATAATAATAATGATAATATTGATTATAATAATAACAGTAATAATAATAATAATATAATAATAATAATAATAATATAATAATAAATAATAATAATAATAATAATAATAATAATAATAATAATAATAATAATAATAATAATAATAATAATAATAATAATAATAATAATAATAATAATAATAATAATAATAATAATAATAATAATAATAATAATAATAATAATAATAAATAATAATAATAATAATAATAATAATAATAATAATAATAATAATAATAATAATAATAATAATAATAATAATAATAATAATAATAATAATAAAAATAATAATAATAAATACAATAATAATAATAATGAATACAATAAAAATAATTAATCACAACACTCTTAATAAAAACTCGAACCTTTGGCACAACTATAAAGGATAATGTTTATTGGAGTGATCTTACCACTAAGCCATCCCAGAAAGACAAAATTAATTTAGTTAACAGTTTTGGGTGTAAATATTCTCATAAAAATCCAATTTTTATGTAGCTCACATATTTTTTTCCTACTTTTTATAGATTTCTCTCAGTAATTTCTTTTAAAACGAGATTGTGAAATAATTAATAAAGATATATTATTTTTTTTATATATTTTTTTTGTTTTTAAATTTTTATTTGAATTTTTATTCTTTTTTACTATTTCTTTCATTTTTTTCCATTTTTTTTCTGTCCTCTTTGCTGCCTTTTCATTCTTTATTCTTCATCTTAGGGGGAATTTTCACCTATAAGTAGAACCTCTTTTTGAGGTACACAGCCACACCTTTTTCTTCCACCTCCTCTCGTGATGATTTCTCAGCTCTTCACCTCTGAGTTTGATCTCCACCCCAAATCAATATTCTTAATATAATCATTCTTCGACAGGCTTCACCATTCGTAACTGTTAGGATCGTTCAGTTCGGTAATCTTTAATACATATATATATATATATATATATATATATATATATATATATATATATATATATATATATATATATATATATATATATATATATATATATATATATATATATATATATATATATATATATATATATATATATTGGCATAAAAACTGGAAAGAATTTAGTCATTTAGGTTTATAGTTTTTGTTTCGTTAGTTTTTCTATTGCATCCTTTCGTGTTTTTATGCCGCCTCGCCTTGTCTGGATACTCCTGAGAGCTGTATAGAAGATGTCTGCTATCGATTATAAGCAGAGCTGGTCCAATGTTAATGTTTTAATTCATAATAAATGACTGCAATTAACGACTGAGAGATATCATAATTTTGAGTCAATGTGGTAAATTGCGTTGGGATAGCAAGAAGATTCGAAGCTTCCTTAAAAGGCGTATCAAAACTCAACCATTTCTAAGTTCGATAGTCTTTATCTGAGAGGTACAGAAGGGTTATTTTAAAGCGAAGGAAAAAAGCTCAAAAAACGTCGATAAGGAATATGATGAGCGAAATAAAGATTAGGAAAACGGGAAACGTGTAAGCGTGAGATATAAGGTGATTAATGTATATAGACAGTGGCGGAGCGAGGCTCGCATAAGCCACAAGAAGAAGAAAATAATAATAGTAATAATAATACAAAAAATTGTTTTGATTTGTTGCTACAGAGAGAGGGTTAAGGGCTAGGGTGATGCCTCGTAAGGGGAGAAGAGGAAAAAAGGTACTTAAGAGTATTACACTTATTTGCTCCGGTATTTTTTTCTTATTAGTCAGAGTTAAGTCTCTAAGAAAATCGATTAGAAGTCGTTATTTACTTCGCTTATCTATAGAAAAAGGCGCGAAAAAAAGCGCGCCAAAAAATTATGAATTATTTCTTTGGAGGAAATGGTTTATATTAATTTTTATTTAAAACCCAATTAGTTCTCTAACGTAATTATTAAAATGTGCTCGTATATATATATATATATATATATATATATATATATATATATATATATATATATATATATATATATATATATATATATATATATATATATATATATATATATATATATATATATATATATATATGTAAAAGAGTGTGTTAGAACGGACTTTAACTTTCATTGCAATCTTACTAAAAAGTAGTTAAAAATCTTTTCCTTTTAATCTTTTACCCTTTTTCCAGTTTTTGCTTTGTACTTTACTTACGACAATTTCAGGGTTATTTATTTTTCCTTTTCATATTCTAAAAAGGTTATTGTTAATATTGTTATTTCTTCTTAACGATTATTTCCTGAGATTTGGAGGATGACCTTAATTAAGGTGTGTTTGTTCCAATTACTAATTATTATTCAAAAATTTATAATAATGATAATAATAATGATAATGATGATGATAATAATAATAATAATAATAATAATAATAATAATAATAATAATAATAATAATAATAATAATAATAATAATAATAATAATAATAATAATAATAATAATAATATAATAATAATAATAATAATAATAATAATAATAATAATAATAATAATAATAATAATAATAATAATAATAATAATAATAATAATAATAATAATAATAATAATAATAATAATAATAATAATAATAATAATAATAATAATAATAATAATAATAATAATAATAATAATAATAATAATAATAATAATATTAATAACAATAATAATAAATATTCTTTAGTTTTAGATGAGATTAATGAAAATGTGTTACAATACAAAAATTCATTTTGGTTTTGTGCATTTTTGCTCTTCAACTACTCGTAATTTTTACTGCTGGAAATATGAGTTAATTCAGCTTTTTAAAAAATTTGTTAATTTCTTCCTAAGTTTCTCCTATACCATCTGTACGTTATTCCTACTTTATATTTTAAACGACCTTTGACTGAAAATTGAGGACAGAGACAGTAATAAGGAACATGTTAGGGTTTATTGTCTGAGCAACCTAGTTCCTGAGTTTTGGTTTAGAACGAGAGGAGAGGTTTAGAAGTAGAGAGGCGTCATTAAGATAGAGAATATTGCAAATAGTATAAAACAAAAGAAAACCGTGAGTCAAAGGGATGATGGTGGGAGGGGTGACCGATGGGTATTTTTTGGATAGAGCCCCTGCATGCATCACCAAAACATTCTTCTTTTTTTATAATCTTAAATTATTTAAAAGGAAATGTTCAGGTGTGTACTTGTAAGCAGGAGGGGTACACTGCAAAAATTGTCCTAACGAATCGTTGGGACCAGTGGCAAAAATCTCACAGTAAGATTTTCAATAGAGAAAAGACATGTTAAGCATAAGAAAGTTGCACTTCACCGATTTATTTTCTAATAGGAAAATAAATGAAAAATGTTTTTGCTACATTTTTGCCACTTGTCCCAACGGTTCGTTAGGACAATTTTTGCAGTGTATAAATGAAGAAGGGAGAAAGTAGATGAGAGTGCCCATTAAACTGTCTCATCCACTACTTCAATGTATAGTTGAGAAAATACTAGAAATACCCTCCCTATTCCGTAAGGGTGAAAAACGAGGACAAACCAAACAGTTATATATATATATATATATATATATATATATATATATATATATATATATATATATATATATATATATATATATATATATATATATATATATATATATATATATATATATATATATATATATATATATATATATATTTATTTTTTTTTTTCCCTTTGCTTATTTCATCATAGTTACAAAAAGGGAAATTGATTTTTAAAAAAGGTTTGTTATTTGATATGAATTGTGATTTTATAAGAAACCAAGAGAGTTGAGAAGGGCTCTTTTGCGAGCAACGTTTTTACAGTTAAGCCAATAAAATTAGTTTTGCCAACAAGGCAAAGAGAAATATTCCTCCCGCATTATGTTAATAAGGTCGATTATCCATTATTATTCAAATGATTTAGGAGACAGGGACGTTGAATTTGATATTTAATCCCTAAGAAACTATTGCAAGAAAGAATAAATTGGCCTTTTTTATAGGGCTTTATACTCATTAGTCAGCGTAATTAGCATCTTTCAATCATTTAAGGAGGAGAGGAGTTGGAATCTAAAAGGAAAAAAATAACCTGGAATTGTGGGTGAAGAGGGGAGGAGGGGGAGAGGGGGGGGGGGGGGAAGAGAGAGCGCCGTTTTTCTGATATTAAAAAATGGAGGATTTTTAATTTTGGTGGAAATTATTTAAAAATTTATTAAAATCCTCCAATGAGACGATAGAGTCAATTAAAGAACTTATTCCGAGTATTTATCATTATTATTATTATTATTATTATTATTATTATTATTATTATTATTATTATTATTATTATTATTATTATTATTATTATTATAATTATTATTATTATAATTATTATTAATATTATTTTTATTATTATTATTATTATTATTATTATTATTATTATTATTATTATTATTATCATTATTATTATAATTATTATTAATTATTATTATTATTATTATTATTATTATTATTATATTATTATTATTATTATTATTATTTTTATTATTATTATTATTATTATTATTATTATTATTATTATTATTATTATTATTATTATTATTATTATTATTATTTATTATTATTATTATTATTATTATTATTATTATTATTATTATTATTATTATTATTATTATTATTATTATTATTATTATTATTATTATTTTTATTATTATTATTATAGCTTTTGGCTCCGACTGTTAAAAGATTTTAGAATCAAACTGAGGGGAAAGGGTTTTAGTCAAACATTCATTGTAAAAAAAGAAAGTAGAAAAGAAATTGGAAAAAGAACAAGATAGTGAAGATAACAAGGATGGAATAAAAGCAATCTCAATGAATAAAATAAGAGATAGAAAAATATAAAAGGATCACTATGATAAATAGCAAAGTGAAACAGAAAACCTTA
>SEYY01021946.1:290000-292500 GCA_009176605.1 Armadillidium nasatum
TATATATATATATATATATATATATATATATATATATATATATAATATATATATATATATAATTATATATATATATATATATATATATATATATATATATATATATATATATATATAATATATATATATATATATATATATATATATATATATATATATATATATATATATATATATATATATATATATATATATATATATATATATATATATATATATATATATATATATATATATATATATTATATATATATATATATATATATATATATATATATATATATATATATATATATATATATATATATATATATATATATATATATATATATATATATATATATATATATATATATATAATATATATATATAAGCTTACAGGACAAAAAAATTAGTCACTAGTAGAGTTTATAGTGGTTGAAACATTAGGTTAATGAAGATGGCGCGAGAAAAGATGGTTCCATGGTTATAAGTGCATATGGAACATGCAACGGACGTCATCGATTATTTAGAGATGGTATACAGCAAAGTGAGTGCCACGAGTGACATGTGAAAACTTTAAACAAGGCAGATTAGAATGAATGCAAAGAGGGATTTTTCTTTTGATAATTTGGGTGTGCTAAAGACCATACTCTGGCCGAAATTGACTAATTTAAGGGTGTGTTGAAACTCACGGTCATGCAGATGTGATAACGAGTCTGGTCAGCAAGAAACTCTATAGGAATTTCTGGACACCGATACAGACCGACAAGAGTCGCCGGCTAATCTCCTGGTTTCTGAATCACGATCGCTTCGTATCCGGGCAGGAATTTCTGACCAGTCGGAACCTATATTTGAAATAATATTCAACATAGGACTGCATAGGGTGAACATATGGAGCCCAGTAGCACGTAAGATCCCTTTTGCTCACAGCTGCCTACAAAGTTGCACGGTTACAATGGGAGAGGCGTCACAAAAGGACAGTTAATGACTGTTTGGGAATGATGCTCGGCGACTCCTGCATTGTTGACCGCACAAACTCTTCATGGAGAACCGACTGCAAATCATGGTTCACTCTGGGGAAGAGTTTGTGATAATTTTAGGGTTCTTAAACCACGCGGACATAGGATCTCTCGTCTAAATAATTGCTAGGATGACCCACTATAACTACATTGGTCTGCTGGCAAATCATGTTTTGCCCATTGCACATCACCTGACAGAAAAGCATAACATCCGCACCCTGTCTTCCAGAGTGATATATGTTGTGTCCACAAAGCTGCAAATATGTTTCGTTGCATAATGAACATTCTGTACAAATCACATCCAGACTGTCCTCAAAGTCCGCTGATTCAAATCCCATTTATAATCTATGGGATCACCTGAAGTTAATCGCAAAGGGCCGAAGTAGGCATCCACGCATTCTGCCTGAACTACACAATTCTTTGATGCAAGAGTGGTAGGACATTAATGTCGGATACATCAAGACACTTGTCTAATTCATGCCAGGTCAAATCTCAGCTGTCATTCGTACTCGTGGAAGCGATACTCGCTACTGGTGTGTCCGACAAAAGTGACTATGGGTTTATCAGGTGAGCTTATATATATATATATATATATATATATATATATATATATATATATATATATATATATATATATATATATATATATATATATATATATATATATATATATATATATATATATATATATATATATATATATATATATATATATATATATATATATATATATATATATATATATATATATATATATATATATATATATATATATATATATATATATATATATATATATATATATATATAATATATATATATATATATATATATATAGAATATATGTTATCAATCATTGTAGAACAATGTAACATAAAAAAAAAAAAAAAAAAAAAAAATTGTTGATTCATAAAATTTTTAAAAGCATGAAGAACAAGAGTTCCTTTATTCATATTTTCTTTTTATTACATATCTCAATTACACATTGATGACATTGTCAGTTTCTTCACAAAAGTAAACATAACGATTTGTAAATTATTGAAGATAACAAAGTTTTCGGTTTCAGTCTCGTATTTAAAATCGTATATACACAATGCGTGATGAGCGGTTATCAACATCATGTTTGGATTGATAGATATAAAAGTTATTATTTAGCTTGGATTGTTCTTAAATATATAAAAGAAGGAATAGTAACTTATAATAATACGAAATATCTTGTCAATATTTGAACTGAGTATACGCGTACATGTTTTAATTTTTTTATTTTTTTCAAGTTATTTACAAATTTCAATATTTTAGAAGATGTTTTAAAATATATATGTATTTTTTATTTTCGTGTAGTATATATAAATAAGTGATTATTAATTGCATCTAATAACCTACTGTACTGACATGTGCTGGTGTAACAGTTCTTGTGGAGTTACCTGGTAGACATTTAAAATCTTATCTCTTTTTATATAAACATTAATATCAACTCGTGTTGAGACATGATTTAAGTT
>SEYY01021946.1:297500-300572 GCA_009176605.1 Armadillidium nasatum
GATTATTTGGAGTGGTGAGGACAGTTGCCTTCGTCGTCGTAAAGATGATTCAACTGGAAATGAAGGGGGAAATTAAAACAAATCTTTAAAATGTTGATCGATCTGTTTGAGGTTTTCCTTCTTCCTTTGATAGTGTTTTATTTTTTTATTTTTTTTTTTTTGGTTCTTGTTTTTGTTTTTTAACTTGAGTAAAAAGATTGACTGGTAAAAAAAACGGAAAGTTTTCTTACAGAAGATATTCATTTTGTTCTTATTTTTATTTCCTTTCTCTCTGGTTTTCTGTTTTTCTCTTTTCTTCCTCTCTTTATCTCTCATTTTCTCTTTTTCGTCTTTCTCTTTGTCTCTTTTGTCCTTCCTTTTCACTCTTTCCTCTCCTTTACTTCATTCTCTTTCTTTCTTTCCCTCACTCTCTCTCCTCCCCCTCTCTTTCTATCTCTCTCATCCTATTTCTCCCTTTTTGTCTCTCTTTGTCTCTTTATTTTTTTTCCTTCTCTCTCTCTCTCTCTCTCTCTCCTCTCTCTCTCTCTCTCTCTCTCTCTCTCTCTCTCTCTCTCTCTCTCTCTCTCTCTCTCTCTCTCTCTCTCTCTCTCTCTCTCTCTCTCTCTCTCTCTCTCTCTCTCTCTCTCACCAAAAACCTATTTTTCTGTTTCGCTTATTTTTCTCTTTGTTAAGGAATATTTCCACGTTGGTTGGCTTTTAAGGATTATTGAGATTGAAGAATAAAGGAAGGGATGGTATTGGGGAAATTTTTCACTTTTTCGGGGAAATTTTTCTCTTTTTCGGGAAAAAAAGTTTTTTTTTTTTTCCTTTAAAACTCCATTGCCGAAAACGGAATTAATTAAAGAAGGAGTTTTGTTTGCACAAAAATAAGCATCAGCTTAAAAGCTTCATAAAGAAATATCGACGAATAAAATTAATGCATTTTCCCTTTTCTCGATTTCTAAAATTACCGACCGAGCTTACGCACACTACACAAGCACATACACACACACACTTACACACACATTAAGTATATAGATAGATAGATAGATAGATAGATAGATAGATATATATATAATATATATATATATATATATATATATATATATATATATATATATATATATATATATATATATATATATATATATATATATATATATATATATATATATATATATATATATATATATATATATATATATATATATATATATATATATATATATATATATATATATATATATATATATATATATATATATATATATATATATATATATATATATATATATATATATATATATAATATATATATATATATATATATATATATATATATATATATATATATATATATATATATATATATATATATATATATATATATATATATATATATATATATATATATATATATATATATATATATATATATATATATATATATATATATATATATATATATATATATTATATATATATATATAGATATAGTATAGATAGATAGATAGATAGATAGATAGATAGATAGATAGATAGATAGATAGATAGATAGAATGCATAAAATCTAGAAACATTTAACTCTCATTGAGGAAAGGTCTGAGAATGATGTATGCAGATGATTATTATGTTTCAATTTTCATTTCGCAAATTTACATTTGCAATTTACGCGCTTGATTGAGTTTCGCTTTTAAGGAACCATATGCGACTTTCTCTTTCTCAACCAAAAAAAAATTAAGTTTTCGCAATTTCTTTCCTATATTTTCTTTTATTTTCTCTCTCTCTCTCTTCTCTTCCTCTGATGCATTTATTTTTTAGGTTGTAGACGGTAAGAAAAAAAAATACCTCGATTCCGTCGAGTTTTGAGGAGAGAATGAAAGAAGATGCATTTGTGCTTCGAGTTGTCTTTCAGAAGCTCCAAATTAATTATTCAGTTCGACAAAGTGTTTTACGCTCGGCCTGGAACCGCAGATGTAAGGAAACGTTTCTTTTACAGACGAACGACGAAGAGGACGTCGAAGAGGAGGTGAAGAAGGAGGAGGAAGTCTACGTTATAAATGCATTTATTTAAGACTTCGTCAAGAAACTTCCCCCTTTTCTTGTTTTTTAAGTTAAAGAGTTTAGGGAAGAAGCCTCGGTGAAATGGTCGAAGGAGATACGCTCCATCGATGACAAGAATTGTATGTTAATATATTTCGTTAACGAATTCGTTTTGATCGTCTTTTTGTAGGTTAGTGTTCTATGGAGCAAGCTGAGTTTTGTATTAATTTATAAATTGCTCAAGTCATATATATATATATATATATATATATATATATATATATATATATATATATATATATATATATATATATATATATATATATATATATATATATATATATATATATATATATTTCTGCTAATGAGGATTCGAACCCCGACCTCTGAAGATGGTAAGACATTGCGCTAACCACTACACCACTGATGGTACAAAAAGGAATTGTATTGAGTTATATATATATATATATATATATATATATATATATATATATATATATATATATATATATATATATATATATATATATATATATATATATATATAAATATATATATATATATATATATATATATATATATATATATATATATATATATATATATATATATATATATATATATATATATATATATATATATATATATAGTGCTAGTTATTTTCTTAAACTCTTCTTTGAAATAGATATGGTATCATTCTTCAAAGCAAGATATTAAGTTGATATCTAAATAAGGACTATATCATACTATATATACCTATGTTAAAATTTTCTTGCTTAGTTCTTCTAAAAGTGTTAAAATAAAGATATCCCCAACACTCTCATGATGAAAGGGTTCGAATGGTTACATTCAGTAAATTTTTTTTTTACTTTTTAAAGAAATTTTTCATTCCTTCATAAATGACTTCAAAGTTTCCAAGGACAAGCTTTCAGTTTTTCTTTTGCAGTTACTTTCTGAATGAGCTTTCAGGTTTTAAGCAGAAATAGTTGTTTTCTTTTTGATGTTCTTCTAAATCTACTGATTTCGACCTGAAATTATTTTGCTTCACTT